>JAXQQM020086567.1:27500-29247 GCA_034641835.2 Pinus albicaulis | reverse complement strand
CCAAAGTATAGTGTGAAAAATCACACTTTTTGAGGTGTGCCAACAATTAGTGCTTCTTTAAAGTCTTTAGCACCTACATCATATGTGAGATGTGCTACTTTTAAGTAGAAATGTATACTAGTAAATCCTGTGAATAAGCAATACAAAATTGAACTTATAAAATTGCACAATATATCATTCATTAACTTCATGAATGTAGTTGGTTCATCGCATAGGCCAAATATCATAACTAACCACTCATACAGACCTTGTCTAGTTTTGAAGGCAGTCTTCTGGGTATCTTCTTCTTTGACTCAAACATGGTGATGCCGTGATTTTATGTCTAGCTTGATTAAGTATTTATCTTGTTGCAAAATAGATAATCTATCTTGGGTAAGGGATAACCATTAGTGAGCATAATTTTATTTAAAACCCTGTATCCACTGCATGTCCACCAAATCAAATTGATCTGAATCCTTTTCTCTCTCTCTCTCTCTCTCTCTCTCTCTCTCTCTCTCTCTCTCTTTCTCGTGGTCTCTCTCTCTCTCTCTCTCTCTCCCACTCTCTCTCCCCCATGCCCCCTCTCTATCTACCACTCTCTGTCCCCCCTCCCATATGTCTCTCTCTCCCCTTAAGTGTCCCATTATCTCTCTCTCTCTCTCTTTGTCCCACTCTCTCTCCCTCGTGCCCTCTCTCTCTCTCCCACTATCTCTCTCCACTCTCTTCTCTCTCTCTCTCTTCCCCCCCCCTCTCTCTCACCCCTCTCTCTATCTCTCTCCCCCTCCCTCTATGTATATATCTCTCTCTCTGATCCTCTGTCTCACTCTCTGTCTCTCTCAGTCTCTCTCCCCCCCTCTCTCTCTCTCTCTCTCTCTCTCTCTCTATACCCCCCCTCGATCTCTCTCTCTCTCTCTCCCCCCCTCCAGCCAACCCCCACCCCCTTGTTTTCTCTATCTCCCACCCTCTATCTCTCTCTCTCTCTACCCCTCACTCTCTCTTCAACTCTCTCTCTCTCCCTTGCTCTATCTCTCTCTCTCTCTCCCCCCCCTCTCTCTCTTCCCCTCTCTCTCTCACCCCACCACTTTCTCTCTCCCCCCCTCTCTCCCTTTTCTCTCTCTCTCTCTCTCTCTCGCCCCAATCTCTCTCTCTCTCTCTCTCTCTCTCTCCCCCCTCGCCTTGCTCTTTTTCTCTCTCCCTCTCCCCCTCTCTCTCTCTCCCACCCCCCTCTCTCTCTCCCCCACCTCTCTCTCTCTCTCTCTCCTACCCTCTCTCTCCCCCCCCTCTCTCTCTCTCCTACCCTCTCTCTCCCCCCTCTCTCTCCCTCTACCCACCCCTTGTTCTCTCTCTCTCTCTCTTTCTCTCTCTCTCTCTCTACCCCTGACTCTCCTTGTAGCTCTCTCTCTCTCCCTCGCTCTATATCTCTTTCTCCCCTCCTCTCTCTCTCTCTCTCCCTCAACCCTCTCTCCCTTCTCTCTCTCTCTCGCCCCACTCTCTCTTTGTCTCTCTCTCTCTCTACCAACCTCTCTCTCTCCCCCCATCTCTCCCTTTTCTCTCTCTCTACCCTCTCTCTCCCCCCCTCTCTATCCACATCATTCTATCCCCCCCCTCTCTCCCTCGGTCTCTCTTCCCATTCCCGCTCTCTCTTTCTCTCTCTCTATCTCTCTCTCCCTCCCCCACCCTTGCTCTTTTCCTCTCTCCCTCTCTCTCTCCTTCAGTGTCTCTTCCCCCCCCCACTCTCTCTCTCCTTCAGTCTCTCTTTCCCCCCCAC
>JAXQQM020086567.1:0-22500 GCA_034641835.2 Pinus albicaulis | reverse complement strand
CAAAATTCTCTGCAAATACAAGAAGAGGATGAACTATTTGTTGAGAGGCACCCAAACCATATATATATACACCGGAGGATGAACTATTCGTTGAGAGGCACCCATATATATACATACACCGCACCACAACACCTAAAGCATGAAGAATCCCTTAAGAAAAGAAAAAGCTTGATATTCATAACGTCTATAACAAAAACAAAACAAAAAAAGCGGAACGCACAGCTGTCACCACCGACCTTGGTCGTGTGTCGTGTATGGCATGGCGAAGCGAAAGGTCACGTAAGTGTAAGGTTTACAAGAACAACAAGAAAGGGAAGTGGTGGTGGTGGGGAACCACTCACGGCATTGCAAAACAAACGCGGTCGTCCGATTTACTTAAAAATATTAAAAGAAATGGCAGGATTTGGTTAAAAATATTAAAAGGGGCAGGCATGGGACATTGGATAAATTTAATAATATATTTCTTTTTAAATTATGTCCCAGCATTCATTCATTTCCAGCAGGCTTCAGGAATCTACTCCTCCCTACATTCTACAAGCTTGAAGTTCCATTTCTGGATGCCCTCCATAACAGACAAGTACAAGTGATATTGGATCCACTGTTTCCAATTAGAGCGTTGTTTCTGCCATCAATTTCGATGATGCAGTAACTCTGAGACGACGAAGAGTTCGATTCATGCATGGCAAACCCCGAAGTGCCGGTGTCAGACGATGAAGAGTTCGATTCAGATTTCCTGGGTTTCGCAATTAGGTAATTTAAGTGTAATTAATATCTATGAAAGATTGGGTCAATTTGAATAAAAAGAATAATTAAATTACAAAGTTAATAATATCATTCATTTACTGTAATTACAATCCATCAAAATATTCTGTAGTTACAATCCCACGTGACGTGGGATAGTGGACTAGAATGGACTCGGGTGGTGACTTTTCTTTTATTCCTAAATTATATTTATTTTTTAATAATATATATCTTATCTTATTTTAGTTTAGTTTAAGTGGAATCACGATGAGAATGCATTGTTTCTTTTTTAAACAAATAGTCTCTTTTTTTGAAAAATTGTCGAGAATTGCAGATTATGATAAATGTTTGTTAAAATAAAATTTGATTGAAAATTCAAATAGTTGTTTTGAAAATTTTTATTTTTAATATAAAGTAATATGTTAAGAAAATTAAAATTATTTTCACCAATTTGAAATTAGATTTGAATAAGAGTGTATAGAAATAATTTGAAATTAGATTTTAATAAGAGTGTATAGAAATAATTTGAAATTACATTTTAATACGAGTGTATAGAAATAATTTGAAATTACATTTTAATGGAGTTGTCTACTCACACAATATAATAGCTTTTAAAAAATTAGGTAGTTGGAGGGTTTGAATTGCATTTTTTTATGGTGGAAATGAATTCAGCGCCATAAAAACCCTTATAGCACCCAAAATACTAAAGTTTAACCACTGTAATCCATATTTTCAAAAATCTTTACTGCAATTTTCAAAAATCTTTGTCGTAATACAACCATTTTAATAAGAACGTATAGAAAACATTTGAAGTGAAACTGATTTTTTCTATTTTCAACTTATTTAAAATCACATAAATCATTTCATCTCACTTTCTAAAATAAATAAACTCCATAATACATAACATAACATTTTAAACTTATTTATATATAAAAAATCATATTAGCTATTTACCTATAATAGGATCAAAATAGGATGATACTTTTCTACAAAATTTTAAACTCAATTTATAATTTTGCATATAACATTTTCTATAGAAAATTTTAAACTCAAGTTATAATTTTGGGTATAAGATTTTCTATCCCCATAAATTGTTTTTCCATAGGTTAATCAAAGTTTCATTTATGCTAACTATTTTTTAATATAAATTTAAATTTATTTGCAAATAAATGTAGATATTAATTTATTTATTTTTTAATATATTTTTATCTAAATAATATATAACTTTTATTTAGATTATTTGGTTCTTTTAATTTTATTATAAATCTAAAATTAAAAAAATGCTTTGCATACTAGGTGAAACATTGTTTAAGTTAAATGTATAATTTTCAATCAATTTTTTTATTTCGATATATGCATTTAATAATTTCTTGTTTGTTAAACTATTTGTGATTTGCCGAATTAACCGATGATTTAAGAAAGTTTTGAAACTTTACCAACTTACAAAATATAACCCTAAAAGTCCAATAACCCTCATAAAACTCCACCTAAATCTAATTCGCTAAATAAAACACAATATATATATATATATATATAACACACCTACATCAATTGTTCCAACCATACTTGGCCATCCAAAATGTTCAAGAATAGAATGCTCTGTATCATAATAATATAAATGATGAAGATGATGGAAGAGACAAACATGTTCAAAGGCCATCCCAAACATTCAAGGATACAATGCTCTTTCTGAAAGTCCACAAATGACAGATTAAATATATTCTCTAATCATCATAAAAGATGTTGAAAGAATATGTTCCCACCATATTCTCACCATGTGCATCAATTTTAGTTTAATGTAATACATTTTATATAAAAACATGGAAGAGTCATTAACCCACTCTGTCGAACTGCCAACAAATTCGAATTGGAAATGGTAAGCATACCTCCACAATTGAGATCATGTATGGAGATAAAGTGTCATCTAAATATAGTTGGGCTTCCAAACATGTTACTAATTTATATTTAAACAATTATTTTGTAGTATGTTATGCGAAATTATTTTAGAGAATATCCACTATTATACTTTCTAGTAAAGTCTTCTGATCCACATTAAGGAAGGAAACAAGCAAATCCATTAGAAATGTATTTACTGAGTTACTCATTTGTTAGCTTTTGGGTGTTTTTCCATGTATTTGCAAAAAATTCTATGACAAGGCCTACCCGGAAATTTATACTGCAATAAAAAAATGTAGTTGGAGAGTGTTCTATCCCTAAGTGTTCAACTAACCTACAATAAGTTCCACTTCTAGACAACAAAGTTTCCTTAGAAATATTTTTTTACAACAAGTAGATTGGTAAATCAGTGATCACTTGGCATTTTGTCACCACATAACTTAACCCCTCAATTACTTCCCACCATAATTTAAGCAATCATTTGCATAAAAAAAAAATATAGGAATAAGATGTAAATAAATATACTTACTAGGAGTTACTTCTCACCATTATTTATGTATGAGTAAAATTGTAAATGTGTGGACATCTCAATTTATTATTTTATTGCATATCAAGACTATAGAATTGGATTTTCATATTAAACAATATTAACTTAGCATTGACAAGTGCAAGTTATAATGTTTTATGCTATTTTTTCTAAACCATAATTTCTAACTTCAGTGAGAGGCACTAAGGTGCATTGCAACACTTGTTTTAAATGAATTGTTAAAATTACATTAAATACATTTACATATAATCAAAAGTTTAACCATAATCAAAATTTAACCTCTTCCTCTTCGATGTTCCCTTCCCCTGTTTCATGGGTATGCTAGTATTGCAAGTTTACCTGAGAAGCAATGATTGTTATATTTCTCTATTTCTATCTTAAGAAATTCAATATAATTGATCATTTTCATTACCAGCAGAATTAATCCTTTTAAGTTTTATTTTGTTTTAATTTAAAATCACAAATTTTTGAATATGATGTTTTATTTTACCCATTTTTAAATTAGTTATTTTACCTATTTTCAATACTAATTTAATGTGTATTCTAATTAATAGATCAAAATGATTTTTTCTCATTGTTTTTGGTTAATTTTAACTAAAATTTGGTAAAGATATTCAAAATCTTGTGTTTAAGTTGTTTAATACTTAGAATTCTAGTGTCCCATGGGTTGAATCTATTTATACATTCAAAAATATATTTTAAACAAAAAAAATCATAATTTTTTTTGGAACTAAATCCCCAAACTCCAGTGCAAAGTTTCATTTCATCTATAAGTTAAACTCTAACCTAATTTAATATGATTTGCAACTCAAGGTATAGATAACGCCAAAATTAATTTATAAATTTACATTCAAAATAATATTCCTTTTAATTCTTATATTTCGAATTTATATATTTGTAAAGTTTTTTGTTTAAATAGTTTGTGTGCTTTTAAAGAAGTTTCTAATTTTTCTTTCTAATTTTAGATATATTTTGTCTATGCCTATTTGGTTTTTTGATATAATATCTAATGACTAACATTTTATCAAAAAAATGATCCTAAAGGTTGAGAAAAATCATAGTTAAAATAATGTAGTCCTTAGAAGAAACTAATTTCCAAACTTGCATCTTTGTATTTTTCAAACAACTATATTTTTTTCTAGAGCATTATGCCATTTAGAATATGACTCCTACAGATCATGCCCTTGGCATATATAAATTGTAACACCCCAATTTCTGTGTTGAATTTTTAAAAGTTAGTCATTTGAATTTTAATCCTAAGGGGGTGGACCCCAAGGGATGGCTATGGTGTGAATGTATTGGCATATTTTATTTGAGGAAATAAATAAAAATGATTGTGCAATTTGACCAAAAAGAGAATTGAGATCACTTGCCAAATCCATGAGGATGGATAAGGCAACAAATCCCCAAAAATCTTTCAAAAATCCTTGAAAGAAAATTATTTAGATTGAGGAGAATCTAAATTACCCCAATGAAGAGGAGTAGTTGGGAAGAGATGAGAAAAAGCTGGAAAAGCTGAGGAAAAGCTTAAAGCAGCTTTAAAGAATCCCAAGATGGGAAGCCTGGGCTAAACAGGAAAGAAAGAATCCTGCTATTCTGGACGCAGAATTAGAAACATGCTTTGGGGGGATTTTGAGCTTAAATAAGCTTCTCCTAAGCAGATCAGGGGTTGATCTGTGCTAGGAGGTGATCTCTGCTCGGGGGTGAATCCTGGGAGATAAAGAGGATTCTAAGGTTGGGAGGTTGGTCATTTTGCAGATTGTGTGGTATGTTCTAAAATTCTTGTTGCTTTGTCTTTTTACAGTATGAATTGGCTACATATAAACTTTATTTTATTACATTGCAAAATTCTGGTACTACATTTAACAGAAACCATTCTTAGGTATTCCCCTTCCAGAATCTGTTTGGTTGTAAACCAGGAAATTCATAGAGTAGAAACTCTATAAATCTCTAGACTAGGGTTGGTCTGAATCTGAAGTACTGAACCTCTATAAATGATAAAATTTTGACCTGTTTCTGAAAAATAAAAAATGTCATGATATGTTTATGTGTATGTCCAGATAATCATTATAGTAGCACTACAATATGTACATGATAGGTAGCATAAAGAATGGGAGAAAATTATTATAATATACATTTCAGATAGGAGCCTTCTAATATTTGAAATCTCTACAAGCTGCATATAGGGTATACTAACAAGTATAATAAAAAAAAAAAATGAAAACTTGTATTCAAGAGAAGCATGATGCTAATTATAAGGGTATAGTATCCTTATCTAGAACATATTCTTACTTTATGGCAAACACTGTAATATATAAACATAAGTTTATATTGAGCTTATGCCAGAAAAAGTGAATGTTATCTTACAACATGTATGGGTACAATAATGAAATTTTAATCTCATACATAAGTGCAGAACCATATTATCAGATCTGAGGTTATAGGATATTACCAAAGCAAATAGGAGATGCTAAACTTTGCATGTGGATGATATCTAGGTTGAAAAAGAGATTCTATTATGTATACGGGTTATCCTATTTATAACATGTACAATGAAAAAAAAAATATATCACACTATCTATACCTTGATCTATTCACAATAGTTGAAGACTTAACTAAAAGACATGAATCGTTGGCTATTAAACAAATAGACATATATATATCTATCCAAAACAAAGGTTAGTGACCGTGAGTTGAAAAATCTCACCACCCATTTATATATATATGTACTCGCCTCCTGCATAAAAGATCAAAGGATGCGCACTACCGTATAGTGCACTGGTAAACCGTAATATAAAAAAACAAACTCCTCGACGAAATATAAAAAACAAGTCAATCATGTAACCCTATGAGAATACTTTCAGATACAGGACAGTCCATTTGGCTTTGTAATAGGTCACAGATCTAATCATCCACGCGAGAACGAGGTTAGAAGGACCAGAGCCAACAGTTTAGGTTAAATGCGGAACTGTGTTATCAAAAGAGCGTCATCGTGATAGCGTCAATTTAGAGCTTCTATGTAAATTGTGAATTGAGAAATCGGTCATGATTAGCATTCACTGTATAACTGTGTACCTACGCGACATTACCAACACAAAATTGAAACGATGCAGTGGTAATATAGTCAGAGAGGGAGCTACGTAGGAACACGCAGGAACCAGTAGCAAACGACCCGAAAGGGTATCACAAAATTTCTATGCCACAGTCAAAAGAGATTCAGTAGTAGAGCGTATAACCTACTAATGCGACGCAGGCCATCGTGAGTCAAACCAAAAACAACAAGAAATAAATGGGTATCAGCGAAGGAAATCGGCCCTTCCTCGGCCACGCTCATTGATTAAGAGCGCCAGCGGCACTGGGCCTTCGGCGTTGGGTGAGGGCAATCGGCCATTAAGCCGTTGACCCTAGCCACGCCTGCAGTAGGTTAGCAACCCTCATACAACTTCGCCACAATAGTTACCCTAGCTGTTCGGGTCAACAGTAAACAACATCATATGATGAACGCAAATACAAATACATTAAAGGTAAACTGTTATGCATACAGATCGCACATCGAGAGGGTCACGGAGAATGTGATTCTCTTCCCACTCTGCGATCGCTGCTATTAACCGGGAACAACAAAAAGAAATCTGTACATAGTGCTACAGCCACAGTTAGGCTGAGTCACTGTGCGGTTAGTATGTTCAGACATTCAGATATCAAAAGATCTGGAGTAAGAACATGAGCTGAAAACGAGAACCCATGCGACGGAGGTGCACATGGCGCTGTCACCACGCGCTACACAACCAACCCGTAAAAGATTTAAGTTCTGCAATATGAAAGGAGGAACGGCTTGCAGATGGAAAAAAATAGGGAGGTTACGCTCGGCTCTCACACCTTCGAGCCGATTGGCAAGATCTGCGAGTGGATGAGAGAGAGGTAAACAACCCTACCCAACATAACTGGAATGATCTGCACTTCAACATAAACGAGCCATATAAGTTACAATAGCATAGAGCGCAGAAAGGAAACCTTTCCTAGGTAAAGGAATAGGCGAGGCCACAAATTCAACGCCCCCGAGAATGATATGAAAATCAGATCTCGATTTGGAAAATCAACCATACCAGCGATGCATTGATCCGAGATTGGTCGATGAATCTTTCAGGTAGTACTGAAAGGCAGGGTTGATGTCTCTTGGTACTGGGCCTGACGGGAAAGGCAACCTGAAGACCTGACACGTAAACTATTTCCTGGACGGTGAGCTGAAGCCGCCGGCGCCGGGTACAACCGCCACAACAAAGAACTGCTATCTCTGTGTACATAGCCACGAGGCGTCAAGAGAACCAATACATCGCCGCAGAAATCGGATATTCACGCTAAGCCATTTCTAAAAGCAATAGCCGTAACGTATCCCATCAAAACCCTGCGAACTTAACTGGTAGAAACCTCATTCCTGCGAGAATAAACGTAAGACGTCACACTGAAATGTTAGAGTTGGTAGTGATAAACTGTAATGATATAATACGTGGCGTCGACATGGCTTAATTTACAATAATGTTTCACTTCGCGGCAGACCAAAAAAAAAAACCAGAACCGAAATTCGGGTGATGATAATAGTCACGGAATGGTATATACATGCGCCACGATAAATAGTTATAATCCTTTAGACTTACAGTACAAGGCACAAAGGTTTCGTGTTTACGAATGTAATGAAACCATGATAACACCGACGGATTCTATATGTGGGCGCATGCGCGCAGTACGTCCAACAACTCAAATCATTTCATGAATTATATAGGTACATGGTTATATACCTATGAGAGTTGCGGTAATTAAAAAAAAATGGGCGCGCTTTATATACATAGATATATTGATTAAGAAATTATGCAACGTAGGTACGTTACATAGGTGATATATATATAAGCTTAATTTTAATTCATAGTATTCACAAGCGAATACATGTAGGCTTTATACCCTATTACCAACGTAGGTATTCTCTATACATATATAAATATTGCATGGGGTGTAAATATATATATATATGTGGTATATAGGTATAATAACCATATTCATAATATGTGTAATTCCTATCTAGCAGAGGGGGGGTTATAAGAAAACTCTGGTGGGTGCCTGCATTAAATTTTATATGCTATCCATATACTTATTTACATATATAGGTATGATCGATATATGTATATATAGTTAACAGATATGGTTAAGATCTATGTGTTGAAAATCATACATATATGTATAGGTGGGGTTATCAAAAGTATGCAGAAAGTTGGATTTATGGGGTTAATAGAAACCAGATACAGAGGATTAAAAGAATCTTATTATCCAACTACCCCAAGTGTATAAGGATTAAATTCCAATATAAAAAGTGTACCTATAGAAAAAAAAAAAAAAAAATTCCTAAAGTAGAGGTGTGACAAATGGTATCGGAGCACTAGTTACAACAATTGGGCTGTCATTTTGTGCTCACTGCTTATTACATATTTCCTTTTTTTTCCTTTTTCTGAAATGTATAAAAATTTGCTAATCGGTGTTGTAAGTGTATACAGTTGAAATGGCTGAAGGTGAAGGGATTTATGTGGATCTGCATAATGAGTTTTCTACTCCAGATCCCAATGCCCCGATAATGGCGATGTTGCACAGGATGCAATGAGATTTGGCTGAACTGAGAAGCCAGAATGATGTGTTGTCATCAGCCAGTAAGGAGCAGGAAAAGCTGATCAGGGAATTAACTTCCCGAAACAGCCAGGAAGGCAAAGGTTCCGGAAAGAGAAAGATGGATGAGTCTGATGAAGATGAGGCTGCTAGACAGCAGCATAAACAGAAAAGAGAGTTGCAGGGAGAATTTAGAAAGATCAAACCTCCTTCCTATGATGGGGAAAAGGAGGAGGATGCTGAAGCTTGGTTGCTGAACATGATCAAGTATTTCCAAGTTTATGAATATGAGAGCTATCTGAAGGCTAGATTAGCTGTGTATCAGCTACAAGGAAAAGCTACACTGTGGTGGGAAGAGACAAAAATGGTGCATGCCATTGATGAAAAGACAGTTACTTGGGAAGATTTTCAGACTAAGTTCAAAAGTCGTTATTTGAATGAACGTTATTATGATGATAAAGAAAAAGAATTCCATGAACTTAGACTAGGACAACTCACTATTGATGAGTTTGTCACTAAGTTTACCAATTTACTGAGGTATGTTCCTTACATAAGGGAAGAAAAAGCAAAAGTGCAAAGGTTTTTAAATTGTCTGCCTACTGTTTACAAGGAGAAAATTGAATTTGACAATCCAAAGACGATGGATGAGGCTGTTAGAAAAGCAAGATTATGCTATCAGCAGTTTAAAGGTAAAGCTGAACAAGGGAAGAGCTGGCTGAACAAGGGTGAGTTCAAAGGAAAAAGACCAAAACCAGCATATCTAAGAAATTTTGGTAGAGATCATCAACGGAAAAAATTCAATAAACCAAAAGAAAGTCAGACTGCTCAATCCCAAGTGGTTTCAAAACCGGTAGAAGGGAACAATAAAAAGGAAGGTACAGTCAGAATGAAGGAACCTTTGAAGTGTTGGGGCTGTGGAGAACCCCATATGATGAGGGATTTCCCCCATAGAAATATCCATATGATCAGCAGGGAGCGAGAGGCAACAACAGTCAATGACATAGCCAGAAGCATACCAACTATCAGTGCAGCCTTGGAAAATCGGCAAGCAGAATATCAAGCCACCATGGTGGAAATGGAGGGTAAGATTTCTGACCTACCTATTACTGTTTTGATTGATCCAGGTGCTTCTTTGAGTTACATTAGTCCTGGAATTGTAGAAAAATGTAAAATTAAACCTGAAAAATTTCAACAGTCATGGTTGGTACAGCTGGCCACTGGAACTAAGAGAAAAGTCACACATAAGTTGCCCAAAACAGCAATACAATTAAATGGGTTCCCAACGGAGGTAAATCTGAACATATTACCATTAGGATCCTATGATCTATTGATAGGAATGGATTGGCTAGAAAAGAAGAAAGCCCTGATGAACTGCTGAGATAAAACCTTGCATTGTGTAGATGAGGAAGGGAAACCTTTTATACTAAAAGGGAAACCAAAACCCATTGTAGTAAGGCAGATATCAGCCTTACAATTGAAAAGAACAGCTAGAAAAGGATACCAAGTATATGCAGTGCATATAGAAGAAATAGAACAGCAAACTGAGGAAGAGTTACTGGATGCTATACCAGTTATCAGAGAATTTAAGGAAGTCTTTCCCAAGGAAATTCCTCATCTTCCCCCCAAGAGAGAGATTGATTTTTTAATCGATCTGGTACCAGGAGCAACACATGTTTCTCGAGCACCTTTTCGAATGAGCCCTCCTGAACTAATGGAATTGAAAATGCAATTACAGGAATTGTTAGATAAAGGGTATATAAGACCCAGTGTGTCTCCTTGGGGAGCCCCAGTTTTATTTGTGAAAAAGAAGGATGGAACTTTTAGGATGTGTATTGACTATCGTCAACTGAATAAATTTACCATTAAGAATAGATATCCACTCCCTAGAATTGATGATCTTTTTGATCAAGTGAGAGGAGCTTCAGTATTCTCCAAGATAGACCTCAGGACTGGGTATCACCAGCTCAGGATTAAAGAAGAGGACATCAGCAAAACCGCCTTTCGAACCAGGTATGGGCATTATGAATTTATAGTCCTACCTCTTGGTTTGACAAATTCCCCTGCCACCTTTATGTGTCTGATGAACAGTGTGTTGAATAAGTATTTGGACAAATTTGTTCTGGTATTCATAGATGATATCTTAGTCTATTCTAAAAATGAAGAAGAACATAAGGAACATCTAAGAATAGTGTTGCAGACGTTGAAAGAAAATCAGATATATGCCAAGATCAGTAAATGTGAATTTTATAAGGATAAAATTCAGTATCTGGGCCATATTATCTCGGAAAAAGGATTGGCAGTTGACCCTGAAAAAATAAAAGCCATTAAAGAATGGCTAGTCCCCACTGATGTCTCAGCAGTAAGGTCATTTATGGGAATGGAAGGCTATTATCGCAGATTTGTGGAGAGATTCTCTGCTATAGCAAATCCCATAACTTCATTACAAAGGAAGGGTGTCAAGTTTGTATGGACTGAAAAATGTCAAAACAGTTTCGAACAATTGAAACAGAGACTTATTTCAGCTCCGATATTAAAAATTGCTGATCCTGATAAAGAGTTCGTGGCGTGTACAGATGCTTGCAGAGAGGGGCTAGGAGGAGTGCTATTGCAAGAAAATTCAGTTATTGCCTATGAATCTAGGAAATTGAAAACTCATGAACAGAATTATAGTGCATATGATTTGGAATTTGCAGCTGTTATTCATGCTTTAAAAATGTGGAGGCACTATTTGCTGGGGAAGAAGTTCACATTAATGACTGATCATATTAGCCTTAAATATTTATTTTCCCAAACTGACCTGAATGCAAGACAAGCCAGATGGCTATCCTTTCTTAGTGAATTTGATATGGACATAAAACATATCAGGGGAAAAGAAAATAAAGTTGCTGAAGCTTTAAGTAGAAATGCTTGTCAACATTTAAATAACATTGGGAGTAGTGCCCAGCTGGAGATAGAAGAGTTGGTGGGAGAAGCAGCAAAACAAGATCCCAACTATGAAGCCCTCTTGGTGAAATTACAAAAAAAGGATAAAACTGAGTTCACTAAAAACCAACAAGGGTTGCTCTATTATAAAAACAGGTTGTATATCCCAAATATAGAGTCATTGAAAAGGGAAATACTAGATGAATATCACAAACAGCCCTATGCAGGGCATCCAGGGTACCAGAAGATGTTAACAGCATTGAAAAAGAAGCTGTTCTGGCCAGGAATGAAGAGAGATGTGGCAGAGTATCTAAGTAAATGTATGGAATGTCAACTAGTCAAGGTTGAGCATCAACACCTAGCAGGGCTTTTAAATCCCCTGCCAATTGCAGAATGGAAATGGGATACAGTTTCCATGGATTTTATAACAGGACTACCTAAAACCAAATATCAACATGATTCAGTAATGGTAGTAGTAGACACTTTAACCAAAGCTGCTCACTTTATACCAGTCAAATCTACTTTCGGAACAGTTCAAGTGGCAAATGTTTTCCTGAAAGAGATAGTAAGACTTCATGGGGTGCCCAAAGTAATTGTCTCAGATCGCGATGCTAAGTTTATAGCAGCATTTTGGAAAGGGTTGTTTGGAGGGATGGGTACTAAACTGAATTTTAGTACTGCCTATCACCCTCAAACAGATGGGCAGACAGAAAGGACGAATCAAATATTAGAGGATATGTTGCGAATGTATGTGATGGATAGACCATCAAAGTGGGAAGAGTATCTACATCTAGCTGAGTTTGCCTATAATAATAGCTACCAATCCTCTATTAAGATGAGTCCGTTTGAGGCACTCTACGGGAGAAAGTATCGTACTCCCTTGAGTTGGAGTCAACCAGAGGATAAACTGGTGTTGGGACCAGATGCACTACAAGAAATGGAAAGAATTGTTAAACAAATACAAAGAAACATAAAGACAGCACAAGACCGACAGAAGAGCTATGCTGATAAGAAAAGGGTGCACAGAGAATTTAAAGTGGGGGATCATGTGTATTTGCGCATTAAACCCAAAAAGAGTACACTTTATGCGGGAAGTTGCGCAAAACTGGCTCCTAGATATTGTGGACCTTTTGAGGTGTTAGAAAGGGTGGGACCAGTGGCTTACAAGCGGGCGTTACCACCCCATGTTAAAGTGCATAATGTATTTCATGTTTCATTATTAAAAAGATATGTACATGATGCTTCTCACATAGTTGATTGGAATGTTGTACAGGTGGAACCAGAAGGGGAGTTTCTGCCAGAACCGCTTCAAATATTGGAGTGGGAAGAAATTGAATTGAGAAACAGAACAGTGGTCAGAGTAAAGGTGCAGTGGAAGCACTTTATCCTAAGGGGGTGGACCCCAAGGGATGGCTATGGTGTGAATGTATTGGCATATTTTATTTGAGGAAATAAATAAAAATGATTGTGCAATTTGACCAAAAAGAGAATTGAGATCACTTGCCAAATCCATGAGGATGGATAAGGCAACAATCCCCAAAATCTTTCAAAAATCCTTGAAAGAAAATTATTTAGATTGAGGAGAATCTAAATTACCCCAATGAAGAGGAGTAGTTGGGAAAGAGATGAGAAAAGCTGAAAAGTCATAAGCTGGTGCCACGCAAGAATCCCAAGATGGGAAGCCTAGGCTAAACAGGAAAGAAAGCATCCTGCTATTCTGGACGCAGAATTAGAAACATGCTTTGGGGAATTTTGAGCTTAAATAAGCTGCTCCTAGACAGATTAGAGGTTGATCTGTGCTAGGAGGTGATCTCTGCTCGGGGGTGAATCCTGGGAGATAAAGAGGATTCTAAGGTTGGGAGGTTGGTCATTTTGCAGATTGTGTGGTATGTTCTAAAATTCTTGTTGCTTTGTCTTTTTACAGTATGAATTGGCTACATATAAACTTTATTTTATTACATTGCAAAATTCTGGTACTACATTTAACAGAAACCATTCTTAGGTATTCCCCTTCCAGAATCTGTTTGGTTGTAAACCAGGAAATTCATAGAGTAGAAACTCTATAAATCTCTAGACTAGGGTTGGTCTGAATCTGAAGTACTGAACCTCTATAAATGATAAAATTTTGACCTGTTTCTGAAAAATAAAAAATGTCATGATATGTTTATGTGTATGTCCAGATAATCATTATAGTAGCACTACAATATGTACATGATAGGTAGCATAAAGAATGGGAGAAAATTATTATAATATACATTTCAGATAGGAGCCTTCTAATATTTGAAATCTCTACAAGCTGCATATAGGGTATACTAACAAGTATAATAAAAAAAAAAAATGAAAACTTGTATTCAAGAGAAGCATGATGCTAATTATAAGGGTATAGTATCCTTATCTAGAACATATTCTTACTTTATGGCAAACACTGTAATATATAAACATAAGTTTATATTGAGCTTATGCCAGAAAAAGTGAATGTTATCTTACAACATGTATGGGTACAATAATGAAATTTTAATCTCATACATAAGTGCAGAACCATATTATCAGATCTGAGGTTATAGGATATTACCAAAGCAAATAGGAGATGCTAAACTTTGCATGTGGATGATATCTAGGTTGAAAAATAGATTCTATTATGTATACGGGTTATCCTATTTATAACATGTACAATGAAAAAAAAAATATATCACACTATCTATACCTTGATCTATTCACAATAGTTGAAGACTTAACTAAAAGACATGAATCGTTGGCTATTAAACAAATAGACATATATATATCTATCCAAAACAAAGGTTAGTGACCGTGAGTTGAAAAATCTCACCACCCATTTATATATATATGTACTCGCCTCCTTCATAAAAGATCAAAGGATGCGCACTACCGTATAGTGCACTGGTAAACCGTAATATAAAAAAACAAACTCCTCGACGAAATATAAAAAACAAGTCAATCATGTAACCCTATGAGAATACGCACTTTAACCGTGGGACAATTCATTTGCAGCACCTGTAATAGGTCACCGATCTAATCATCCACGGCGAACAGGTTAGAAGGACCCGAGCCAACGATTTAGGTTAAATGCGGAACTGTGTTATCAAAAGAGCGTCATCGTGATAGCGTCAATTTAGAGCTTCTATGTAAATTGTGAATTGAGAAATCGGTCATGATTAGCATTCACTGTATAACTGTGTACCTACGCGACATTACCAACACAAAATTGAAACGATGCAGTGGTAATATAGTCAGAGAGGGAGCTACGTAGGAACACGCAGGAACCAGTAGCAAACGACCCGAAAGGGTATCACAAAATTTCTATGCCACAGTCAAAAGAGATTCAGTAGTAGAGCGTATAACCTACTAATGCGACGCAGGCCATCGTGAGTCAAACCAAAAACAACAAGAAATAAATGGGTATCAGCGAAGGAAATCGGCCCTTCCTCGGCCACGCTCATTGATTAAGAGCGCCAGCGGCACTGGGCCTTCGGCGTTGGGTGAGGGCAATCGGCCATTAAGCCGTTGACCCTAGCCACGCCTGCAGTAGGTTAGCAACCCTCATACAACTTCGCCACAATAGTTACCCTAGCTGTTCGGGCCAACAGTAAACAACATCATATGATGAACGCAAATACAAATACATTAAAGGTAAACTGTTATGCATACAGATCGCACATCGAGAGGGTCACGGAGAATGTGATTCTCTTCCCACTCTGCGATCGCTGCTATTAACCGGGAACAACAAAAAGAAATCTGTACATAGTGCTACAGCCACAGTTAGGCTGAGTCACTGTGCGGTTAGTATGTTCAGACATTCAGATATCAAAAGATCTGGAGTAAGAACATGAGCTGAAAACGAGAACCCATGCGACGGAGGTGCACATGGCGCTGTCACCACGCGCTACACAACCAACCCGTAAAAGATTTAAGTTCTGCAATATGAAAGGAGGAACGGCTTGCAGATGGAAAAAAATAGGGAGGTTACGCTCGGCTCTCACACCTTCGAGCCGATTGGCAAGATCTGCGAGTGGATGAGAGAGAGGTAAACAACCCTACCCAACATAACTGGAATGATCTGCACTTCAACATAAACGAGCCATATAAGTTACAATAGCATAGAGCGCAGAAAGGAAACCTTTCCTAGGTAAAAGAGATAGGCAGGGGTAACCTAAATTCACTGCCCCAGAATAGTATCGAAAATCCAGATATCGATTTGGAAAATCAACCATACCAGCGATGCATTGATCCGAGATTGGTCGATGAATCTTTCAGGTAGTACTGAAAGGCAGGGTTGATGTCTCTTGGTACTGGGCCTGACGGGAAAGGCAACCTGAAGACCTGACACGTAAACTATTTCCTGGACGGTGAGCTGAAGCCGCCGGCGCCGGGTACAACCGCCACAACAAAGAACTGCTATCTCTGTGTACATAGCCACGAGGCGTCAAGAGAACCAATACATCGCCGCAGAAATCGGATATTCACGCTAAGCCATTTCTAAAAGCAATAGCCGTAACGTATCCCATCAAAACCCTGCGAACTTAACTGGTAGAAACCTCATTCCTGCGAGAATAAACGTAAGACGTCACACTGAAATGTTAGAGTTGGTAGTGATAAACTGTAATGATATAATACGTGGCGTCGACATGGCTTAATTTACAATAATGTTTCACTTCGCGGCAGACCAAAAAAAAAAACCAGAACCGAAATCTGGGTGATGATAATAGTCACAGAATGGTATATACATGCGCCACGATAAATAGTTATAATCCTTTAGACTTACAGTACAAGGCACAAAGGTTTCGTGTTTACGAATGTAATGAAACCATGATAACACCGACGGATTCTATATGTGGGCGCATGCGCGCAGTACGTCCAACAACTCAAATCATTTCATGAATTATATAGGTACATGGTTATATACCCATGAGAGTTGCGGTTAATAAAAAAAATTGGGCGCGCTTTATATACATAGATATATCGATTAAGAAATTATAACGTAGGTACGTTACATAGGTGATATATATATATAAGCTTAATTTTAATTCATAGTATTCACAAGCGAATACATGTAGGCTTTATACCCTATTACCAACGTAGGTATTCTCTATACATATATAAATATTGCATGGGGTGTAAATATATATATATATGTGGTATATAGGTATAATAACCATATTCATAATATGTGTAATTCCTATCTAGCAGAGGGGGGGTTATAAGAAAACTCTGGTGGGTGCCTGCATTAAATTTTATATGCTATCCATATACTTATTTACATATATAGGTATGATCGATATATGTATATATAGTTAACAGATATGGTTAAGATCTATGTGTTGAAAATCATACATATATGTATAGGTGGGGTTATCAAAAGTATGCAGAAAGTTGGATTTATGGGGTTAATAGAAACCAGATACAGAGGATTAAAAGAATATTATTATCCAACTACCCCAAGTGTATAAGGATTAAATTCCAATATAAAAAGTGTACCTATAGAAAAAAAAAAAAAAAAAAAAATTCCTAAAGTAGAGGTGTGACAAATGGTATCGGAGCACTAGTTACAACAATTGGGCTGTCATTTTGTGCTCACTGCTTATTACATATTTCCTTTTTTTTTCTTTTTCTGAAATGTATAAAAATTTGCTAATCGGTGTTGTAAGTGTATACAGTTGAAATGGCTGAAGGTGAAGGGATTTATGTGGATCTGCATAATGAGTTTTCTACTCCAGATCCCAATGCCCCGATAATGGCGATGTTGCACAGGATGCAATGAGATTTGGCTGAACTGAGAAGCCAGAATGATGTGTTGTCATCAGCCAGTAAGGAGCAGGAAAAGCTGATCAGGGAATTAACTTCCCGAAACAGCCAGGAAGGCAAAGGTTCCGGAAAGAGAAAGATGGATGAGTCTGATGAAGATGAGGCTGCTAGACAGCAGCATAAACAGAAAAGAGAGTTGCAGGGAGAATTTAGAAAGATCAAACCTCCTTCCTATGATGGGGAAAAGGAGGAGGATGCTGAAGCTTGGTTGCTGAACATGATCAAGTATTTCCAAGTTTATGAATATGAGAGAAATCTGAAGGCTAGATTAGCTGTGTATCAGCTACAAGGAAAAGCTACACTGTGGTGGGAAGAGACAAAAATGGTGCATGCCATTGATGAAAAGACAGTTACTTGGGAAGATTTTCAGACTAAGTTCAAAATTCGTTATTTGAATGAACGATATTATGACGATAAAGCGAAAGAATTCCATGAACTTAGGCTAGGACAACTCACTATTGATGAGTTTGTCACTAAGTTTACAAATTTACTGAGGTATGTTCCTTACATTAGGGAAGAAAAGGCAAAGGTGCAAAGGTTTTTAAATTGTTTGCCTACTGTGTATAAAGAGAAAATTGAGTTTGACAACCCAAAGACCATGGATGAAGCTGTTAGAAAAGCAATATTATGCTATCAGCAGTTTAAAGGTAAAATGGAACAAGTTAAGAACTGGTTGAACAAGGGTGAATTCAAAGGAAAGAAACCAAAACCAGCATATTTAAGGAATTTTGGTAGAGATCATCAAAGGAAAAAGTTCAGCAAACCAAAGGAAAGTCAAACCGCTCAATCCCAAGTGGTTTCAAAACCCTTAGAGGGGAACAATAAAAAGGAAGGGACAGTCAGAATGAAGGAACCTCTAAAATATTGGGGCTGTGGAGAACCCCATATGATGAGGGACTGCCCCCATCGAAATATACACATGATCAGCAGAGAGCGAGAGGCAACAACTGTCAATGACAAAGCCAGAAACATACCAACCATCAGTGCAGCCCTGGAAAACCGACAGGCAGAACATCAAGCAACCATGGTGGAAATGGAGGGTAAGATTTCTGACCTACCTGTTACTGTTTTGATTGATCCACGTGCTTATTTGAGTTATATTAGTCCTGGAATTGTAGAAAAATGTAAAATTAAACCTGGAAAATTTCAACAGTCATGGTTGGTACAGCTGGCCACGGGAACTAAGAGAAAAGTCACACATAAGTTGCCCAAAACAGCAATACAATTAAATGGGTTCCCAACGGAGGTAAATCTGAACATATTACCATTAGGATCCTATGATCTATTGATAGGAATGGATTGGCTAGAAAAGAAGAAAGCCCTGATGAACTGCTGGAATAAAACCTTGCATTGTTTAGATGAGGAAGGGAAACCTTTTATACTAAAAGGGAAACCAAAACCCATTGTAGTAAGGCAATATCAGCCTTACAATTGAAAAGAACAGCTAGAAAAGGATACCAAGTATATGCAGTGCATGTAGAAGAAATAGAACAACAAACTGAGGAAGAGTTACTGGATGCTATACCAGTTATCAGAGAATTTAAGGAATTCTTTCCCAAGGAAATTCCTCATCTTTCCCCCAAGAGAGAGATTGATTTTTCAATCGATCTGGTACTAGGAGCAACACCTGTTTCTCGAGCACCTTATCGAATGAGCCCTCCTGAACTAATGGAATTGAAAATTCAATTACATGAATTTTTAGATAAAGGGTATATAAGACCCAGTGTGTCTCCTTGGGGAGCCCCAGTTTTATTTGTGAAAAAGAAGGATGGAACTTTTAGGATGTGTATTGACTATCGTCAACTGAATAAATTGACCATTAAGAATAGATATCCACTCCCTAGAATTGATGATCTTTTTTATCAAGTGAGAGGAGCTTCAGTCTTCTCCAAGATAGACCTCAGGACTGGGTATCACCAGCTCAGGATTAAAGAAGAGGACATCAGCAAAACCGCCTTTCGAACCAGGTATGGGCATTATGAATTTATAGTCCTACCTTTTGGTTTGACAAATGCCCCTGCCACCTTTATGTGTCTGATGAACAGTGTGTTGAATAAGTATTTGGACAAATTTTTTCTGGTATTCATAGATGATATCTTAGTCTATTCTAAAAATGAAGAAGAACATAAGGAACATCTAAGAATAGTGTTGCAGACGTTGAAAGAAAATCAGCTATATGCCAAGATCAGTAAATGTGAATTTTATAAGGATAAAATTCAGTATCTGGGCCATATTATCTCGGAAAAAGGATTGGCAGTTGACCCTGAAAAAATAAAAGCCATTAAAGAATGGCTAGTCCTCACTGATGTCTCAGCAGTAAGGTCATTTATGGGAATGGCAGGCTATTATCGCAGATTTGTGGAGAGATTCTCTGCTATAGCAAATCCCATAACTTCATTACAAAGGAAGGGTGTCAAGTTTGTATGGACTGAAAAATGTCAAAACAGTTTCGAACAATTGAAACAGAGACTTATTTCAGCTCTGATATTAAAAATTGCTGATCCTGATAAAGAGTTTGTGGTGTGTACAGATGCTTGCAGAGAGGGGCTAGGAGGAGTCCTATTGCAAGAAAATTCAGTTATTGCCTATGAATCTAGGAAATTGAAAACTCATGAACAGAATTATAGTGCATATGATTTGGAATTTGCAGCTGTTATTCATGCTTTAAAAATGTGGAGGCACTATTTGCTGGGGAAGAAGTTCACATTGATGACTGATCATATTAGCCTTAAATATTTCTTTTCCCAAACTGACCTGAATGCAAGACAAGCCAGATGGCTGTCTTTTCTAAGTGAATTTGATATGGACATAAAACATATCAAGGGAAAAGAAAATAAAGTTGCTGATGCCTTAAGTAGGAATGCTTGTCAACATTGAAACAGCATTGGGAGTAGTGCACAGATGGAGATAGAAGAATTGGTAGCAAAAGCAGCAACTCAAGATCCCAACTATGAAGCACTTTTGGTGAAATTACAAGCAAGGGATAAAACAGATTTCACAAAAAACCCACAAGGGTTGCTCTATTTCAAAAACAGGTTGTATATTCCAAATATAGAGTCATTAAAAAGAGAAATACTAGATGAATATCACAAACAGCCCTATGCAGGACATCCAGGGTACCAGAAGATGTTAACAGCCTTGAAAAAGAAGTTGTTCTGGCCAGGAATGAAGAGAGATGTGGCAGAGTATCTAAGTAAATGTATGGAATGTCAACTAGTCAAGGTTGAGCATCAACACCTAGCAGGGCTTATATTTTGTTTTTTTTTCTTTTTCTAAGAGCATCAAGGTCCATTACCATTTAGGGCACAACTTCTCTCTTTTATGACCTCACTCTACATTGTATTCCTCCTTCCATGGAAAAGATGTAAAAACTATGCTTTTTGACAACTCTAATCTATAGGGAATCTCCAATTGACAACCCCAACTTATTGAATTTTTATTAGTGTATCACCTTATAAATTTTGACATAACATCTATAACTCATTTCATTTTTAATTCATCATATTTCATATAATGAAATAGGAAAAAATGGAATTTAAGTACTTAAGGAAACATAATTTCCATATATGACCACAATAATTTGTAGACATGATTTAAACAATAAGAAAAAATTCTCAATTCTATTTTTCGCATCTCTAGTTACAAAATATAGAAATATCTTAGATTGCATTTTTGGGCACTAGACGCTAAATATAAAAGCACACAAATTAATAAGAAGGGTTTAGTTTATGCGAAAATACACTTCTATATGATTCCTTCTTAATGTTTAGCCCAAGAATAATGTTATTGTATCCTTAAACCACTTTTTATTGTTTTTCCTTTTCATGATCATAATCACTTGCATATATGATAAGAATAAGAAGAAAAAATGTTCAAATCCCAAATTTTGGGATTTCATGAACATACTTAATAACTATTCATTCTTGATCACTGTGTTAGGAATTTGCTATTATTTCTAGCTCTCCTATTTTGGTTTTGTTGTCATGTGCATTAAGGCAAAGTTGACACTGAATCACCTAGTTGTTGCTTATGGTGATAAAATTGAGTTTTCATATATTTCATTGAGGACTATAAGTCATATAGTTGTTGCTTATGATGATAAAATCACTTCATATATGTTTGAGGCTATTATCATGGAACTTCCACCACTTGTCAAGTGTGTTCCCATTCAAAATTCAAATTTCAATCCTTTTTTTAGGCGGGACATAATGTAGTGACAATGCTAGTATGTTACCTACTTGGGTTCTAGTGATTTGTTAATGGGTTTGATATGCATATTAGCATTGATATATTTTAGTCCAATATTTATTAAGCATTGAGATGGATTACAATAAAATAAAAACATAATTGATCAGTGCATAACATATCTAGGTTAAAATAGATCTATATTGGTTTATTCTTTTATTAGAGATTTCTAGTATTAGTATGTTGAGTTATTGTTTTAATTTTATTTTACATTTGTATGAATTTTGTATTTTTTCAATTTAATTAATTATCATCAATAGTTCTCCCATAGCATGCCCACATGCATATGTCTCGACTTCGAAGGGATATCGTAATTTTAGTAATGCTAGAAACAATGCTTAAGTGATCTTCCTCTTTAACATTGCAAAGGATCTTCCCTGATTCTTTCCCCACTGGAAACTCTTTCCACTTGACATTATGGTATGGAGTGGTATTTGTATTTCATGTATTCTACAAATACATGAAATTTTTCTTGTATTCTACAGCCAAATTTGTATTTCATGTGTATTCAGCAGCTACTACTCTCATAGAGACTGCACAGGCATGGTCCTCTGGCATTCTAAGTAGTGCAACAACTCATGTATTTCAGGGTATGATCACTTGGAGTTTGGTTCCATTGTATGAGGGGTTTTTCCCTCTTATATTTATTGTATATTTGTTGAATAATATCATATTGTTGGCTC
>JAXQQM020080393.1:0-174291 GCA_034641835.2 Pinus albicaulis | reverse complement strand
TAGGAACCTCTGTGTCCAAAATCTTATGTCTGTGAGAGGCTCCTACGCATTTCATACAGGTGAGCTCCTCCTCGATGGGGCCTAGGGTGAGTTCCTGAACTTGGCAGTTGATTCTTCCAAATGATTGTGGATACATGAGTGTCTCTGAGAGGCATGCTGTTGGAAATAGGCTTACCCTTGAAAAACGTGTGGATCATTGATGACGCATGGGGAAATTCCTAGCAATGATTTGAGAGGAAGATATCAAGGGGAGAAGGGAGCACGTACCAGGTACAAAGAGGGGGGTCCATGTATAGAACAAAAAGGGAGAATAGTCAACAGTCTATGAAGGGGTTCCATCTTGAGAGGGAGTAGAGAGGGAGACACAATGCCTGTCATAAAAACCAGTAGAAGAAATAAAATAGCCTCTAGAGACAAAGTAGAGAACACATAATCATGAGAGTGAGATAAGGAGCATGGAGAGAGTTCTAGAAAATAATGCTAGTGAAGGAAATACTTGTAATGTATTCGGTTGCAAAGAAAAAAACTAGGTGAGGGGCGGTATTCAAATCAAAATCTATCAGGAGTGCTCCTATTGAATCTGTCTAATGTCTATTTAGACCATTTTCCAACATGCATGTGGAGCCACAATTGGAGGTGACATCATGAGCATATAATATATGTGGAGAGGGAAACATTTGGGTTAGTATGATACTTTAGAATAACGATTGGAAATTTCCACTGGAACTCTAGTTAAGGAGGGAGGACTTGTTAGTTTTAGAGAAAATGATGTATACCAAGAACATAAGAGTAGCGATTAGCGTAGGCTCGAGGAGGCGGGCTAGTCTATGGTAGAAATTTAGATTGGTGACATCCCAGACTGAAGTTGTAGAAGGAGAGGTATGGTAATATTGACAGTGTTGGATATAGCACCAACAACTAGGGGGCTCCCCAGTGTGAAGTGTGAATTAGATCTCACGCTATTTGTGATAGGAGGCTCATCTAGTATCTTGGCCCGACTACCATCATGTTGGTTGCAATATTGGTTGTAAAATCAAGAGATGTTAGAATTAGGACATGAATCAAATGGCCAAACAATGGGAACATGGTCCACCAAATATTGACAAACTGCAGAACAAGATACATGAAAGAAAAAAAGAAAAGAAAAAAAAACAAGTATTCCATGAGAAATATCAGTGAGCTAAAATATCCAAGACATGCATGAAAAATATCATGCCAGAGGTTAATTTCAAATCATTTTACAATAAGTTATCAGCATGGCATGGAATAAGTAAGCAAAAATTCAAACAATACATGAAAGCCATAAATTAGGAATGAGTTCATTAACATATTCCCACATGCATGCACACATACAAACATGATGTAGGTATAGAAAGTTAGTACAACCATCATAAATATGCACGAGAATCTATGCTGAACAAAAATAACTTCTTATTAATGTTGTTGCAAATACAGTTACAAGTCTTCCAAACCATCAAAGCCCAACAATAGAACATGGGTTGCTTATGCCATTCTCAAAGAAAAACCCTAGCCTCACCAAAACTCACCCTACTAGATTCCAAGAGATGAGTGTGTGTGTCTAGCTTCTCAAGAACAAATCGACTATCTACTCCTATTCATATCTCTAGTGCTAAATTCCTTTACAAATGAGGCTTGAGTGTATATTTATATACGTGAGGTAATTGTTCATCTACCGTGACATCTCATCTACCCTCATGACTCTTCATCTTCCTCACTACTCTCTCATGTTAGTTCGGTAGGAACCTCTGTGTCCAAAATCTTATGTCTGTGAGAGGCTCCTACGCATTTCATACAGGTGAGCTCCTCCTCGATGGGGCCTAGGGTGAGTTCCTGAACTTGGCAGTTGATTCTTCCAAATGATTGTGGATACATGAGTGTCTCTGAGAGGCATGCTGTTGGAAATAGGCTTACCCTTGAAAAACGTGTGGATCATTGATGACGCATGGGGAAATTCCTAGCAATGATTTGAGAGGAAGATATCAAGGGGAGAAGGGAGCACGTACCAGGTACAAAGAGGGGGGTCCATGTATAGAACAAAAAGGGAGAATAGTCAACAGTCTATGAAGGGGTTCCATCTTGAGAGGGAGTAGAGAGGGAGACACAATGCCTGTCATAAAAACCAGTAGAAGAAATAAAATAGCCTCTAGAGACAAAGTAGAGAACACATAATCATGAGAGTGAGATAAGGAGCATGGAGAGAGTTCTAGAAAATAATGCTAGTGAAGGAAATACTTGTAATGTATTCGGTTGCAAAGAAAAAAACTAGGTGAGGGGCGGTATTCAAATCAAAATCTATCAGGAGTGCTCCTATTGAATCTGTCTAATGTCTATTTAGACCATTTTCCAACATGCATGTGGAGCCACAATTGGAGGTGACATCATGAGCATATAATATATGTGGAGAGGGAAACATTTGGGTTAGTATGATACTTTAGAATAACGATTGGAAATTTCCACTGGAACTCTAGTTAAGGAGGGAGGACTTGTTAGTTTTAGAGAAAATGATGTATACCAAGAACATAAGAGTAGCGATTAGCGTAGGCTCGAGGAGGCGGGCTAGTCTATGGTAGAAATTTAGATTGGTGACATCCCAGACTGAAGTTGTAGAAGGAGAGGTATGGTAATATTGACAGTGTTGGATATAGCACCAACAACTAGGGGGCTCCCCAGTGTGAAGTGTGAATTAGATCTCACGCTATTTGTGATAGGAGGCTCATCTAGTATCTTGGCCCGACTACCATCATGTTGGTTGCAATATTGGTTGTAAAATCAAGAGATGTTAGAATTAGGACATGAATCAAATGGCCAAACAATGGGAACATGGTCCACCAAATATTGACAAACTGCAGAACAAGATACATGAAAGAAAAAAAGAAAAGAAAAAAACAAGTATTCCATGAGATATGAGAAGGACAAGAGCTAAAATATCCAAGACATGCATGAAAAATATCATGCCGTAGGTTAATTTCAAATCATTTTACAATAAGTTATCGCATGGCATGGAATAAGTAAGCAAAAATTCAAACAATACATGAAAGCCATAAATTAGGAATGAGTTCATTAACATATTCCCACATGCATGCACACATACAAACATGATGTAGGTATAGAAAGTTAGTACAACCATCATAAATATGCACGAGAATCTATGCTGAACAAAAATAACTTCTTATTAATGTTGTTGCAAACATGCTTACAAGTCTTCCAAACCATCAAAGCCCAACAATAGAACATGGGTTGCTTATGCCATTCTCAAAGAAAACCCTAGCCCCCACCAAAACTCACCCTACTAGATTCCAAGAGATGAGTGTGTGTGTCTAGCTTCTCAAGAACAAATCGACTATCTACTCCTATCCATATCTCTAGTGCTAAATTTCCTTTACCTTCCTTTACAAATGAGGCTTGAGTGTATATTTATATACGTGAGGTAATTGTTCATCTACCGTGACATCTCATCTACCCTCATGACTCTTCATCTTCCTCACTACTCTCTCTGTCTAATGACTAATACATATCAATTGATCTTATCATAGTCACCCGCATCATGATGAGAAATATTTACATTATGATAACATAAAAGACATGAGGTGAGTACATAGGATTTCCATGTAAATAAATAATGTAATGACATTATACAAGTAAAAATAAATCCAAGGTCATGGGACATGTATTCCAAGTTAAATGATCGAGAAAAACATTACATTGGGATCCACTTATGGTTAATTATGACATCTCATCTACCTTCATGACTCTTCATCTTCCTCACTACCCTCTCATGTCTAATGACTAATACATATCAATTGATCTTATCATAGTCACCCGCATCATGATGAGAAATATTTACATTATGATAACATAAAAGACATGAGGTGAGTACATAGGATTTCCATGTAAATAAATAATGTAATGACATTATACAAGTAAAAATAAATCCAAGGTCATGGGACATGTATTCCAAGTTAAATGATGAGAAAAAAATTACATTGGGATCCACTTATGGTTAATTATTTACCTACGGAAATTGGCATTGACAAGAGGAAAAAGGAAATAAATGGAAAATTAATTATTACAAACCAACAAGCACATTAGGAAAAAATGAAAAATAAATAAAGTAAAATGAAAGAAATTCCACTTCAGTAAGTGAGGAAGAGGAAGAGACATGAAAAGGATAAAAATAGTAAAATAATAATCATGCAAGGAAGAATTAAGAAAATGAAAAGATAACAAATTGGAGAGAGAGAGAGAGAATTATAGCATTGTTTTGGGAAAAGAGAGGAAAAAGAGAGAGAAGGTACAAAAATTGGGCACAATAGAGACATAAGAAGGAGACAAGAAAGGAAATAAAATAACGCAAGAGAAATTTGAGTGGTAACCAAGAAGAAGGGTTTTAACAAAACCTAGCAAGGGCAGAAAAGATCAGAGAAAAGTGCAACCAACAATAGGATTTATCTAGGTAACATTGTACATGTTTTATTATATTTTTGAGATTTGAATGCATGGTTCATGCATAGTTTTTATGGTCATTTTTTATGTAATTGGCATCGATATTTTCTTGGATTGATAGTCATGTACAACCTTTCCTTATGCCATTTCCTAGATAGCCATGGTGTGGTGGGTTCCCTGTTTGGTTGAGATTTGGATACCAATAGATTTCAGATCTTAGTTGAGTTGGTCTCAGAAAAATCCCAAGGGTTGAGGGTGCAGATGGTTTTCTTTGGGTGAGCCGTTGATGGGTGCGTGGAGAGAGGAAAAATCCGTTGGGTATGGTGAAGAAATTCTGAGGCATCCAAGATTGTATTTGTTTTGGTGATTTCTAGACCTAGTGTTAGGTGAAATCATTGTGGCTTGAGGTTGGAGGTGGTTTTCCTCTAGATTTCCTATTTGGTTATGTTTTGTTTTATATCCAAAGCAATCCCAAATTTAGGCTTGGAATATGGTGTGGGGGTGATTTGGCTGGAATAAAGGATTGCTTCAGCCCAATCTATGGTCGGGTGGAACGTGGAAGCACCTAACTTGGTTGGTGCTATGTATATGATAATATGTGTTATACTTCAATGAAGATCAATGAGCAGGAATTTTGGTTTAATGTGTTTATTAGGTGATTGGTTTGTCATGTCTCCATTACCGATTAAGTGTATGTTACATGCTTAGTGTATTTATTATTATATTAAGTTTTTTTGTTATTGATTCATTTCATGGTTTGACAAGATATTGGATAATTTATAGGGATGCATAAGATAATCTATTTTTTATTGTAGCTAGTATGAGAGGATAGTAAGCCTTCTTGATGAACATCTAGTGAAACTAATGAGAACAATAAAAAACTATGCATTCATGACCTAGAGGTACCAAAGTCACAAAGGGTTTGTATAAATGAATAATATGTGTTTGGAAAGAATGAAGCACAACAAAGCCTAAGAATAGAGCATAAAGAATTATACATAGTGTTGAAAAAGTTCTTGAAAAGTATGGGCAGTTGGCTTGAATGTTGGCACTAAATTTCTAAAACAAGGTCTATGGTCTCACTATTAGAACTACGAGAGCTCGGCCATAGTCGCATTCAGGATGGGTTATCCATGCGGTTGGAGGCCTCCAACCACAATGATAAGCATGTATTCATGTAGATGAGAAGTAATATAGGTCAAGGAGTAGTCTAATTGTTGCACACCATTGTCACATTAATAACTTAGTCAGCGTAATTCCTACACTAAATATTTTTTTTAACATTAAAGACCATAATCACTATGATCAGAAGCTAGGAACTATATAAGATCAGTATCAATCAGAAATATAAAAATCTATCATAGGTACAAGGGTTATTTTTAGCCCCAAGATTCATTTGATGGCATAAAATTTACATAATCCGACCTGGCAACTATATAAATGTGACCATTATTACCATTTCATCTCAATCACAATTCATATATAATTATTGTTTAAGGTTTATATGCATAGTTTACTACCTGTACCTATGATATTACCCTAACCCATCCCTAAATAACATTAAACCCCACCCTAGCTATAACTTTGATATAGGGTTGGAAGATTTTTCGAGAAGTCTTGTGCCAACTCTCCACTTGGAAGATTAGCATCAGGATCCGGAAAACATCGATGACTCTGATGTCTCTCTACAAGATTAATGACAAGGATTTATCCGGGGAGGGTTTTGGAACTACCTGGTCTATCTTCGCCGGACGTGGCTCATTCCGTTCGAGTGCTGTATGGTTTCGGGAGGGTTTCATATGTAAGGGTTTATACCTATTTCAGGAGAGCCTCACATCGGAGAACAAATCCACTAGACCAACAAATATATTTATATCTTTTTTCATTGTGAATTCTAACCTTATAATAGGTATCTGCATGACAATTATTATAGAAGGTGCTTTGGTCATGACTGTTTCCCTATTAGACTTTGAGGATGAGGGTATGGCATGAAAATCCATCTCCACTGACGAGAAAGGATTTTATCTGCATGTTCTCCCCTTTAGTTAATTTTTAGTTATGGAAGAGTTATTGTGTATTTCTTTTCATTATGATTATTAAAACCCTGTCTAACTTTCTTCGTTGAAATTATTCCAAGAGTTTGTTGGACCGCGTTCACTGACAGTCCTAGTAGAAGGAAGTTTAGGCTCCAGAATCCACAACAGGGTTTGAGATACATTTTTTGGCCTTTTAAGAAATTTACCAAAGAAATTCGGTGGTTTCTGTATAAGCCTTTAAGCCTGGAAATGGTTGTCGCAATAGTTAGTGCGACAGACAATATGCCATGTTAATTATGTGTTGGAATTCTTGTAAAATGATTATAGTTTCTTAACAGGCTCCATTTATTCATAAGGGTTTCGAAGCACAGTTCTGGGCATATGACCCATTTTAATTATTGCTAAAATTTTTATTTCTTGGAACGGCTTGGTTCGAACGAATGTTCGGGTTTCTTATTTACAATTTTTATTCAGTTTTAACTACAATTTTCATATGAATTTTTAATTACAGTATGAATATTCTCTTGTAATTATATTTCACACACTATAAGGAAAAGAGCCTCTAGTGGAGGTTATAAAGGAGGTTTTAGTGTTATAAAATTGGCCAAATTTGTCAAGAAAACATTTTCTACAACGTCCATTTTCGGTAACAGAGAATTTGGCAGAGCTTTTAACGAAATTTCAACACAACTAAAAACATTGGGAGGCCTGAGGTTATTACAGATGTTTTTATCATCGGTGCGCTACTCAGGTGTCAACGCAGGGCGGTCGGCTCAGGGCAGTCGAAGGTGCATGCACCAGGCCGTAAAGGCATAAAACCACACCAGGCACACTGTAGGTGATACAATGCACCGGGCCGCTCTAATTGGTATTGGGATTTGTGCAGTGCCCATAGGTCGTATCAACACACCGGTTCGTAGTATTATAGAAACACTTCGATGTGTAGTATCACACAAGAACACCGATTGTTCTAATTTGTAATGGTATTTGTGAACTGCCCATAGGTCATACAAATGCACCAGTGAGTAGTCTCACATAAACACACCAGTCTGTAGTATCACACAAACACACCAATTTTTCTAATTCATATTGGTATTTGTGCAGTGCCCATAGGTTTACAAATGCACCAGTGAGTAGTCTCACATGAACGCACCAGTGCGTAGTATCACACAAATGCACTGAGAGTTATAATTGGTATTGGTATTTGTGCAGTGCGCATAGGTCGTAAAAATGCACCAGTGCGTTGTATCATAAAAACACACCAGTGTACAGTAACTGAAACACACCGATGTTCATTTTGTAGTTTTTAGAAACATCGACTCGCAGCAGTGCAATTATTGTGATTTTTTTTAATTCATTATTCATCAAAAGTCGACACATATCTTATAACGATATTCATATTAATTAAATTTTTATTAATGCATTTGAATGTGATTTTTGGATTAATTTGTTATATCATATCATAATTATTGTGATTTTTTTAAAATTCATTATTCATTGAAAAATGACACATATGTTATAACAGTATTCATATCAATTAAATTTTTATTAGTGCATTTGAATTTGATGTTTGGATTAATTTGTTATATCATATCATCAGATTTCACATCTCTTCATTATAATATTTAATCGTCCATAAATTTAATCAGTGGTGTTACATTTCACAGTGACAATGGAGAACACAATAGAATAAATTTAAATATATATATATAAGACAGTCTTTTTCATACAAAATGGGACATTTATTGGTATCCATTTGTATTTCAATTGGGACACTATGTGCATTACATTAAATAAAATGTATGATTTCACAGACAAATATTTCAAAAAATACAATGCCTTGCTTTGATATCCAAACATAATGATTATCATTCTTCGCTCTCACTGCTCTCTGATCCAGGTGGATATCGGTGGCCACCCACCTAATCCATTTGGACCCACACCATCAATTCTTGCAAATTTTCACATTCAGCACCACTTACTATTTTTAGCAAGTTTTCGAGTCTCGCACTCCTGGAGCCGTTTTGGGGCCTTAATGATCGAGGTGGATATTGGTGGCCACCCACCTATTCCATTTGAACCTCCACCATCAATTTGTTCAATATTTAAGTTGCAGCACAAATTACTATTCTTAACATCTTTTCGGGTCCTAAACTTCTGGAGCTGTTTTGAGGCCCTAAACGACGTTTTTTGGGAAAACGGGGAGCAACATGGGTCGTGGACCATTTTTCTCACTCAAAATTTGTAGTCCTCGGATATATATTTCTAACGAGCTATTGATTATGTCAAACAGAGATCGGATGCCAAAGTTACGTCCCCGATAAGTTGAAACACCAACTTACCCAAACGGAGGCCCACAGTTTTGGCGCTTCATCTCCTAGAGTTAGGTTTTTGGACGTTTTAGTTTTTCCATTATTTCCCAATGATAAATAGGTTGTCAAGCCTCATTGTAACACAGTTCAGAGGTCTATAGCCACCACATCTCTTCTCAAAGATTCGCTACCGGCACCCTAGCTATTTTATTTCCATTATGTCTGTAAGCATATTTCTGTTATTTGATATTAATGAAATGACGCATTATTTCCATTGCATCTCTATGTTTATGGTTATTTCTGTATTCTGTTGCGTTCCTGCATAAATCTGGATCAGTGTTATCATAGGGGTCTTCTCTTTCTTTGTTTTTCTTTGCATGTCCCCAACGCGGTCAGGGTATAAGGAGTTAGGGCTCGATTTGGTTGAACCCTTGCAAGATCAACCTCGCAAACCCCGACGACCTCCCATGGCTGAAGAAAAGAAAGACGAGGGAGTAGAATATCCTATCAAAATATTGCTCGAGGAGGCCCTCGAGAAACAAAGGAACGCGATGATGGATAACTTTGCTCAGATCCTTCAACGACTGCCCACCTACGGCGGATCTGCATCCAACATCCACTCTGGAGGTGCCACTCCCTTCAAGGTACAGGTAAAATTTTATATTCCTGTATTTGAAGGCCAAATAGATGCAGATGTCGTAGATATATGGTTGAATTTTTTGGAAGGGTATTTCTCAGTCCATGATTTCTCTGACCGAGAAAAGATTATTTTTTCACTCTTCAAAGCCGCCCCCCATGTCAGAGACTGGTAGGAAACCTATCGTGAGCAAGAGGACGAAGGTGAACCCTCTCTATTCTCCACCAAACCCACTTGGAATACGTTTCGAGATGGAATCAAGGAGCAATATTACCCCATGGGGAGCTATGAGGACAAATACATCCAATGGACCATGCTGCGGCAACAATGGGATCAAGATGTGCACGAACTGACGAATCTGTTCCATACCCTACGCAGAAAGTTGGGTATTAAATATTCAGAGAGACATTTGGTGCTCAAGTACCGTGGTTGTCTACATAAACACATTTAGGAGGAAATGGAGTTTCTATAAATTACATCGCTTGGCACGGCATATCGCTATGCCGCCAAGATCGAGCAGAAAATTAAGAAGAAGAAGTGAGACTTTGGATCTGCGAATCTGAAAGGTGTCCCCAAACCAAAGAACAAGGGGCAAGGCCAAAGTGGTGTGACTCAGAAAAACACCACAAATCAAAAGGACACAGGGAAGTGGTGTGAATTTAATAACAGCCCCACTCACAGCACAAACGAGTGTTGGGCCAAACAATCATTGGTGACCGAACTAAAGGCACCTGAATCAGATGCATTTTCTGATTCTGAGTCAGAACCAGACAAAGGCAATGACAAAGGGAAGAAGATCATTGATGCGGATCCTAGTGCCATTGTTGTCACCACCAAGATCCAGAGGGAGGACCCAGAGGATCCAGAGGAGGGGGAGCACCTCTTCCATTCACAAATGTGGGTGAAGGGTTCTCCGCTGCAATTTCTTGTCGATAGTGGAAGACAAAAGAACCTCATTTCAGCAGAGGTCATGAAGCAGCTCGGCCTACCGGCCATGGCACACCTGCAGCCATATACCATCTGGTGGCTTCACCTAGGGAGAGATATCCGCATCTGCCAACAGTGCCGCCTTCCGTACAGCATCAAGCCATTCACGGATGAGGTATTATGTGATGTTGCTCCCCTTGATGTAGCTGATGTATTATTGGGCCAACCATACTTGTGGAGGCGACATGCTGTGTATGAGTCTAGGCCTCGTACCGCCTCGTACATGCTGTGTATGAGTCTAGTACCGCCTCTTGTCATCTCTTTGACTACTGCAAAACAACGCAGTAAGATTGTTTCCCAAACCAGGAAATTCATTTTCCTTACAACTCGCTCACAAGGAAAGAAGAATATTGTGGCCACAACCTCGAAACAGGGCTCCCCTACACAGCTGCAACAGATGGACAAATTCATGGAGGAATACGAGGAAATTTTATCCTCACTCATAGAGGTTCCTCTACACTGTCAGGACATGCATTCCATTGATTTGACCCCCAACGCACTACCGCCTGATGTTGCCATACCTCCTGCAAATACACATACAGAATCCACACATGTACTGTCTAAAGTTGATAAAGAAACCAAATTTACTAAATGCATCCAACATGTCTGCCCATAGGTCCATGATACCCAGTTCAATAGAATTTGCTTCATCTTAGGGAGGATCTCAACGCAATGGGGACCATTGCTTCCTAAGGAGGGAGAAATGATCCAGGTGGATATCGGTGGCCACTCACCTAATCCATTTGGACCCACACCATAAATTCTTGGAGCTTTTCACATTCAACACCACTTAATATTTTTAGCAGGTTTTCGGGTCCTGCACTCTCGGAGCTTTTTTGGGGAATTAATGATCCAGGTGGATATTGGTGGCCACCCACCTATTCCATTTGAACCTCCACCATCAGTTCATTCAGTTTTTAAGTTGCAGCACAACTTACTATTTTTAGCAGTTTTTTGGGTCCTGAACTTCCGAAGCTGTTTTGAGGCGCTAAATGACGTTTTTTAGGAAAACGGGGAGAAACATGGGTCTCACTCAAAAGTTGTAGTCCTCGGATAGATATTTCTAACAAGATATTGAGCACGTCAAACGGATATCAGATGCCAAATTTACGTCCCTGGGAAGTTGAAACACCAACTTACCCAAACGGAGGCCCACAATTTTGGCGCTTCATCTCCTAGAGTTAGGTTTTTGGATGTTTCAGTTTTTCCATTGTTTCTCAATAATAAATAGGCCCTCGAGCCTCATTGTAACACAATTCAGACGTCTGTAGCCATGACATCACTTCTCAGAGTTTCGCTACTAGCACCCCAGCTATTTTATTTCCATTATGTCTATAAGCATATTTATGTTATTTGATTTTAATGAAATGATGCATTATTTCCACTGCATCTCTATGTTTATGGTTATTTTTGTATTCTGTTGCATTCCTGCATAAATCTGGATCACTCTCACTGCTCGAGCTACTTCCATGACTTGGGTTATTTTGAGGATTGTTTTTTTCACGGTGTTGATTGTTTTCTTCTTCTTCACCTTCTATCTACAAACGTAAAAATAAAATGTGTATATACATTGGTGAGAATAATGAAAATTGCAATATTAAATAATATCCATCATTGTAAATCGAAAAGAAATGTACTATAGCAACAATTGACTGATGAACTATACACATTCTTTCAAAAACTAATTTCATGTCATCTTTCAAGATTTCATCTGTTGGAGCAGTTCCATACTTTGTTTCCTGTAAGTTTTATACCCAATAAAAAATAATATATTTAATACAAAATATATATATTTTTTTATTAATTATATATGGAGGTATGTAAAACAAGCTCGATAGATGCTTACAAATTCCACAATTAATATCTGATATGCCAACATATACTCACAACCCATATTTAACCTGTTAGGTTCCCTGTAATTAGAAATATTGGAAAAAGTCCAACTACAGGGGTAACATCAAACCGCTTTGGGATTCAAGGATCTAGCCCTCCTGAATCTAGAGAGGGATCTCTCTATAAATGAGCTTAAAGATGTGATCTTTAAAGCATGAAATGTGGTATTAGGCTAGTTATGAAGAGCATGAATTTTGTTTTGTTTGTTTTGGTTGGGCAAAGACATGATGAAGGTGAAGGCAGTTCAAAATGAAGGGTGAAGATGTCTGCAAGTGAAGGAATGATTTGGCTGATAGAAAAAGGCAAAGATAGTTTTAACCCATTGGGCTATGGAGTCATAGGAGGATTTTAATTGGACAGCAAGGTTCAAGAAGGATCCATGGGGCAAGTCACTTATGTCAAAGGATCTCTTAAGGTGATTTATGGAGTGAAACAGATAGGAAGTGGAGAACAAAACAAAATGAAGAAAAATGCACAGTCTTAGATCAAGTAAGTGCTTTTAAACTATCTTTCTTTCAACATGTGCTTAGAGAGACAAAACATAAAAGAATTCTGTGATCAGGTAAGTACTTTTAAACTAGCCTGCATTGAAGTAATTTGAGTTTAGAGAAACAAAATATAAAAGCATTCTGAGATCAGGTAAGTGCTTTTAAACTAGCCTGCTTTGAAGTACTTTCAGTCAAAAAACATTCAAAAACAGTTAGAACAACTTAAGATCAGGTGAGTACTTTGAAACCAACCTGCTTTCAGCATATTCTAAAGGAAAACATTGATTATCATCATAATGAGCAATCTAGATCAGGCAAGTGCTTTGAAACCAACCTGCTTTAATATACTCAGTATTAACAAGAGAAAAACATAGAAAATAAAGCTTTCAGTAAGAGTAGGGTACTACTGAGAGTAAGTCCTAGCTCTATGTTTGCTGTTCCTTATGAGAGAAAATGAACAGAGTGAAACCTTAAAGAAAATAACAATTGATAGTGAGGAACACATAACCATTGACACAAATCAGGATCCCATAAATCAGTAGCTTGTATTTGATGTTCAAACCAGTTACAATCAGCAAGCCCGGAGGGTCTCTACAACTTCAAACTTCTCATATCAGCTTATTTATCTTCAAATTTCACACAGTGCATTAGTAGCTTCAGAAAACCATTACATGCATTCAGATGTCCAGACACCAACATTTGCTTATGTTCTAGAGAGGCATTTATAGAGAAATGAGGAAGTGGGAGGATTTCCCAAGGATCAAATATCATTAATTATGTAATCATTTCTAACTCTGCTCCATAACATCTATTCTTTCCTTTTGAGGCAGAATGATTGAAAGATGTGCTTCTGGACTGTTCTTAATCTTCTAAAATGGTTCTACCGACAATTAGAGATAAGATTCTTTGATTTGTATTAATTGTTCAACTGTCTTCAGGTAAACACCTCTTGTTCAGGTAATGACTAAGCTTCTTTTCATTTCTGTGAGGCTGCAGGTGTCCTAAGGAGTTGGAGAGGGTTTAATTGGCCTCGGATGATGGCGGTGGAAGCTTTCTCAGCTTGACAGATGTCTTTGTCTTTCCTTAAACACCTTTAATTTACTTGAGAACTACATTTTATGACTTCAATCTCCTTTTTCTAGTGTGTTCTCTCTTCGACGTTGATACTCTTTGATCGGTGCTCGATTAACTATGTTTTTTGGTGTGCAGGGTTGTACAGGGGTCGAATGGCATCAATGCCTCATGAATTCATTGATAAAATGCGAATTTAAAACCCTGCAAGTGATTTTGTGGTGAATCACAAGTGGGAGGATCGTCACCCTCGACTTGTGAATTTTTCTTCAGCATGGCAGAAAAAACCATTTAAACCCTGCAAAAATACAAAAAACTATTAAAAAATCCTGCATATATAGGTTGACTGCTTCAGAAGGCATGTGGAGGGAGCATAGCCCTTGGATGGCATTATCTTACGGTCAATATTGATCGTGAGGAGTGAATGGAAAGGCGGAAAAGAAAATCAAATCAGCCGTCGATCGCGTAGAGATCGATGCTCGGGAGCGCAGGTGGAAAGTCGAAACAGAGAGATCGGGCGATGAAATTTGGGCTGCCGATCTGCAGATCAGATTGACGATGGAGATACTGTTACTGCAGCACCGTACCCTGAGTTATCACGTGTGCATCTCGAGCGAGTGACCACCGTCCGATGAGCGGCCTCAGATCGGACGGTGCACGTCAATATCGCGCGGGGTCCACGTCCGACGTTTAACGCGCGATGGACAGCAGTTTGGTGAACAGTGCCCAGGCCACGCATCAATCAATGAGTGGAATTGCTGTCGATCGGGAGAAAACCACCCTGCGCTTGAAAGCGGTGCGATGGATACCGTCAGTTTCTGAACAGTAGCCACAGTGCGGGGACCACAAGCGGATGAAAACAGACCGTCGGATCTGCAGGTTAAATGGACGGCTGTGATGCAATCTGGCGGTGAAAAAGAGTGGGGACCACGGCGCGATGGGATTGCGAAGACCGTCGGATGGCCGGGAAATCAACGGTTAGAAACGTTCCCGATAACCAAACGCGCTAAGCACTTTTCGGGCTAGCACCTAGTTTCGGCACCCAAGTAACGTGGGAACAAGGTCAAGGGAGCTGGCCAAAGGGGGCTAAGACCCATATATGTCCAAATGTGGGTTTTTTAACCTTTCTCAATGCAATTTGAGGCCAGAAATGGGCAACGATAGAGGGAAAAAAGAGAAAAAGGCTAAACAAGGGGTATGTGTAGGATTTATAGGGTATTTTGGGAGGATTTAGAGGGTAAGAGGGGAATTTTGACAAGGGGAAAAAAAAGGTTAAAATGGGGCATTCTGGGTGAAGGAAGGGGAGAAAAGGGGATTTTGCAGCAGTCTTTCTCATGGAATTTTAGCAAAATTTCTGAGTTCTGAAGGGAAACAACAGTGAAAACTTGGATAGAGGAGATGATGTTTAGTAAAGGCTTCAAGAGATAATATTTCTGCAATGAAACTATTCCTTGAAGGCTAAAAAATGTTTTGGCCACCTTTTGATAGAACAAATTTTATAGGTGGCCAATAGTGGCTCCACTTTGGGACGGTGCCTTCTTGAAGGCATCAAGAACTTCAGACCTGCATTCTCTGGGAGGCCGATTCAGTGCTTCATCCATTGGGATGCCTTCTTTGCTTGGATGCTCTTCTTTTTCCTGAAAACATATTAGCAGCTATGGAAAACAATGGATCTTTATCAACAAGCTTTCTACCTACCCAATCCTACTGATCTAACATTTTTTCTTCATTTTAGAGTGCACTTGAACTGGAAAAATATTTACAACATTTTATTTCTTTTGTAAATAGGAAATATAATCTATTTCTACTCCTTATTTCTCTATGGACTTAGATTAAACAGTTGAGTCCATATGATTCTCTACCTAATCTACTATCTGTTGGGATTAATTTGTCCAACATATTTTATTCTCTAAATTCTACAAACAGAAATTTAAAAACAGTCAAGTCAAGTTTAAGGAGTTTGACTTGCTGTGATCTATGGCATAAAAAACAAGTTGCACATAGATATTTATTTTGCAGAAAAATTTAAATAAAAGATGGAAGGCTTAATATCTGACTTTGTGAAGCACTTCCTTCACCTTTCTACAACTCTGATTGCCTCTTGATTGAGCTGTTCTTTCTTTTTCTTTGGTTCAGATTTTGAGCTGATTAGAACCAGATTTACCTCTGTTTTGACTCAGAATAAAACATAGTTTGGAGTCAATTATTTCTTGGAAACTTAAGTTCAGGTTTTGATTAGGTTTGAACCTTTAATTTCTAACCTAATCTATCTACTGATAAGCCAAGTTTAAACAGTTTGGCAAATGAAATTCACTATCCTATCAGCAGTAAATTTAAAACTAATTAGTCAAGATTAGGCTGTTTGACTAACTAGGAGTGTGTTTTTCAGGAGTGGCATTTAATCTTGCACACTTTCAGATTTGTTTATATTTTTGGTATGGGGCTATACCTTTATTTTTATTTTTTTATTTTTTTATTTTTTTTAGATTCTGCCCTCTTTTCCCTTATTTTTTATTTTTTTGTATATATTTTTTTCTTGGTGGAACTTGAACAAAGCAATGGTATTTACAATGGAAATGAAAGATTTTTTTTTTTTTTTTTTTTAGAATAGAACCTCAGCAGTAGTAATGCTTAAGGACCCTGCCATTAACAGGACCCCCAAAGAGATCTGTGCCATCTAACTCTTGTAGAAAAAAGGCATTTGGACCAATGGTGGACTGAATAATGTAAGGACCTTGCCACAAACAATAAAATTTGCCATGTTTACCCTTATTCTCTCTTCTAGAGTCCCACTTGAGTACCTTGTCTCCAATGTTGAAATCACAAGCCTTTGTTCTCTTGTCAAACAATTTCTTTATGCTCTCTTGCACCTTCTGAGCTCTATTGTAAACCTCTTCCCTTATCTGCTAGAGATGTATTGTCTGATTGATCCTCCTTATCATGCTATCCTCGCCTGACTGTATTTCTTGGACTAACTTTATCACTGGTACACCTAGGCTGGTGGGAAACACTGCATCTGCTCCATAAAAAAGCTGGTATGGGGAAATTCCAATGGACTTCTTTGTGGTCAACCTGTCTGCCCATAAAGCATGCACCAACTTGTTATGCCATGATTTTGTATTCTCTTCAAGTAGCTTCTTGATGATGGTCACCAAACTTTTATTTGACGATTCAGCTAACCCATTACCTTGAGGGTAATAAGCAGTAGAATGACCAAGTATAATCTGATACCTGTGACAAAAATCAATCATATTTTTGGAACCAAAAGCAGCAGCATTATCAGTAATAATCTTCCTGGGGCAACCGAATCTGGACAAGATATAGTCTTCAAGAAATTTTATAATGACAGAATCTGTGGCATTCCTAGAAGGGATGGCCTCTATCCACTTTGTGAAGTAGTCAGTGGCTGTGAGAATCCATTTGTGTTGGGCAGATGAAGCAGGATGGATTTCTTCGATGAAATCTAGGCCCCATTGTTGAAATGGAGCTTTAAAAATGATAGGTTGTAATGGTAAAGGAAGGAGTTTTCTTTTGCCCTCAAAAACTTGGCATTTGTGGCAAGCTACTATCATTTTATCGACATCTTGGAAGAGGTTGGGCCAGTAATAGCTAGCTCTAAGGATTTTATTGGCTGTGGTATTCCAGTAGATATGACCTCCACATTCTCCTTCATGGAATTCATGCTTGATCCTCTCTGCATCAACTTTAGGCAAACATTTAAGTAGTAAACCATTAGTATTTTTCCAATATAAACATTCATTCAAAATGCAATAATTCCTAGCTTTCAACTTTAAAAACCTTGCCTTTGTTTTTGACAAATCAGGAGGAGCATTAAGATTTGTAAGTACATACAAGATATCAATGTACCAAGGTGAGCTTTGAAATTGCTCTTCTACAGTGGGAGCAGGTAATTCTTCCTGTTCATCCAAGGCATTTACCATGTTGATGTCAAGGGCTTGTAGATTAGATTCAACCATTAATTGAGCTAAGCCCTGACCTTTAATGAGTTTGGTGGGTTTGATTTCCAAATCATACTCTAGTATTGCTGCAATCCATTTGCCCCTCTGTCCATCTGGGTCTTGTGACAAGATGTCTTTTACCACTATGTTAGGCACATAAGCAATGATGTGAGAATGTAGAATATACACCCTGAAGTCCTTTAAGGCCTTTACCAAAGCATAGGCCTATTTTTCCATTATGTTATATTTCAAGGGTGCATCCCTTAAAGCCTTATTGAAAAAAGCAATAGGTTTTTCCTGTCCCTCTGGGTTTTTCTGCAATAGGACAACAGCTACAGTATGCTCTAAGGCAAAGGAAAAAATAAGAAAATCCTTTGAAAAGTCAGTGTTGATCAGGACAGGTGCCCGGGTGAGTGCATGTTTTACCAATTCGAAGGATATTTTGGCTTCTACAGTCCATTTCACTCCTACTTCTTTCTTGAGCATATTAGTCATGTTTCTAAGGAGCTCTGCTAAGTTGGGAATAAACCTCCTCAAGAAGTTAATTTTTCCAATAAAGGACTATAATTCTTTTATGTTCCTTGGTTGGCTAATATTTAGTATTCCCTCAACTCTCTTTGGATCTATTTTAATCCCTTCTTCTAATATGATATGGCCAAGGAGTTTACCTTCTTATAGGCCAAACACTGTCTTTTTGGGATTTAAAGATAATCCAAACCTTCTGCACTTTTCAAGGACCTTTATTAGATGTTTCAGGTTCTCTTCATCAGATTTGGAATAAACTATTATGTCATCAAGGTAAATTACAATGAAGTGTCCTATCTCATCTGAAAATGCAATGTCCATGGCCCTTTGGAAAGTGGCCCCAGCGTTCATTAACCCAAAAGGCATTTTCACATACATGAAAGTGCCCCAAGGAGTGGTGAAAGATGCCTTGAGTTGGTCTTCTGGGAGTACTAAAACTTGGTTGTACCCTGAAAAACCATCTAACAGAGAAATCCTCTTTGAACCAACTACCCTTTGTAGAATGTATTCCATTTTGGGTAAAGGGAAATTGTCTTTTAGGGACGCTCTGTTAAGGTTTCTGAAATCAATGCACAATCTGATTTCTCCTGTCTTTTTCCTCACAGCGACAAGGTTAGAAACCCAATTTGAAAACCTCACAGGGACTATGATTCCTACCTCATACATTTTCTTGATTTCCTTTTCTACTAGAGGCAGTTGTATTGGATTAATTCGACGCCGTTTTTGCCTAAAGGGGTTTTTGTTTTCTTTCAATGGGATCGTGTGCTGGATGATTTGTGTATCATAGGCTTTTAAGTCTTCATAGCTCCAGGAAAACACATCAAAAAAATCTTTAAATAAGTCAATGAATTTCTTTTTCATGTCTGTTGGCAAGGAGCCAACTAATTTAATCATTTTAGGCTGATCTTTGGTGCCTATGTTGCATTCCTTGACATTAGACTCGGTGTATTCTACAATGGGTTTCTTTGCTACGTCGTTAAAATAAAACAGTTCTTCTAATGGTGCTAACCCCCAAGGTACATTCTTGTCCATTGATGAAAATATCTCAGAATCTTCGTTTTCTGTGTCCTCATACTCTTCAGTATGAGTTCCAAGTTTTTTAGTTAACATGTCAATTTTTACGGAACCAGATAGTTTATCTCCTTCAGGGGACTCTTTGTTGAGGCAATTTTTTTCATATTTAGAAAGTGAATCAGATAACTCAAAATCGTTCCTGCCAAGAAGGAAATCCTCTATCTGCTTGTTGCCCTCGAAGACCTGCCAATATTTTTCATTATCTGGCACTGCAGGTCTATATTTTGTTTGAATGATTATCTGTTTATCACCAGGTGATTTTTGACATGAACTAGCAGCGCAGGCCAGCCCATTTACAATTATGTTTTGACTTCTTGGGAAAAACATGAGCTCATATCTTGTAAACGTGTTTAGGAAATCTATGGCATTATTTCGGTATACCCTTAGTCTAGGATGTTAATGGCATACTCTCCGTTTAGTTTTTTGATGACTAATTCTGAGTCTCCCTGAACAATTATCTTCTTGGCTCCTAGTTCTTTTAATAGACGCCATCCTAGGATGAGAGCCTCATACTCTGCGATGTTATTGGTGCATTTCAAATATAGCTTGAAAGCATGGCATTTAGAGTAATTGTTCTCAGTGTCGACCAACCATACCCCAGCTCCTAGACTCTTTTTAGTGCAAGACCCATCAAAGTTCACGACCCATAAGGGATTTTTTGTAGGGTTAACATCGTTTTCATCCCTATTGCATTGTTCATAATTATGTTCTATTCTGGGATCTGCAACATGTTGTGCTGGGTCTTGTTCTTCAGGATTTTCATGGAGTTGAGTGTAAGGGGTAGTATGTTGTTTGCCATCTTGGCTTTGTTCACTCTGGTTCGTTTTTTCAACACACTGTTCAAAAGTTTCTCTCTCATTTTCTTCCATATCTAGAACTGCCATCATTTTTAGATTAGGGGCCTCTGACTGGTCATCTGAGTCACTGTGTTCTGGCTCTGACTGCTTTGTGGATTCATTATTGTAAAATATAAACGAATCCAGGTCAGTATGGACAGAGTAAATGGGAGAATTTTCAGGCTTTTCTGAGCTACTGACCATGAATTTCATGTGTGACTCTCTGTATAGTCTTCTAAGTTGACTAAAGACATGAATAGTGGCATATGTTCCATCCATCTATATGGTACCTTGCATCTTGACACCCCATGATCTTGACAGCAACATGCCATACTTAGGAGGCACATCAACCACCACAACATCCATCACCATGCACTTGTCTGGGATTTGGGTCAAACTCACACAAAGGTCTTTGATTAGTCCTAGACACTTCACTCTGTTGGAATAAAAGGAATATAAATCCTTGTAAGGTCTGGTTATTTATAGTCTTAGCCTTTCCATTATCACCTTTGGCATAAGGTTGTGAGAGGCTCCAGAGTCATGCATATCATTATGCAGGATCTTGTCATGAACATTTAAACTCACATAAAAGGGGGTAACAGGTCCCTCTTGATATATACCTTCAATCTTAGGACCAAAAATGAGCTCTGGCTGGTCATCATTAAGATTGACTGTATCATTATTGTCCTCAATATTTAAAGCCTTCAAAATTTGGGTCCTATATAAACTCTGGGAAGCTAACTCACTTAGGGGAACAAAGATTCTGATCTTTGAAATTTCCTGCTCAAGGATGAAAGGAAACTGGCTCTTCGAAGGACTTGTCTCAGCCTTTCTAGCTGCTAGTCTATCAGCAACATCAGCTTGCTGATTTGTTCTATTAGTATTTGGAAAAATGGTCTTAACAGGAGTACTAACTGAAGTGGTAGTACTATTAATGTCTGCACTCTATTTTTCATTGTTTTTAGTGCCCTTCTCTCTGCTTTTATCAGAATTTACAATAATTGTTTTATCCTTTTGTTTGACAATTTTAGGCTTGGTTGTAGTGTTGTTTTGTGAAGATTTGTCAGAGGTTTTGGTGTTGATAGTTTGTTGACTGGTTTTTATTCTAAGGTCATATTATTTTTGGGACTCTATGATGACATTTTCCATGTCTTGAAAATATCTTTCATCATCATCTCTGTTGTCATCATAAGGGGTATAAAGACCTTGTTTTCTATCATAATGAATGTCAAAGTCATCATTATCTACTCCCAACATGTTGATATCATCTTCTTCTGTTATCTCATATGTTTCGTCAACCTAACTTATATAGTTTTGATGAAAAGGAGGAGTGATTAGTTGATCATCTTCCCTAGGTCTGTTTGGAGGTTGGTTCCTTCTAAAATTCTGATTTTGGTTCTGGTTTTTGTTTTGAGGAGCAGTTTGGTTTTTACTTGCTTGTGCTCTCTCAAGGATGCTCATTTTCTTCATTAAGTTGAGTTCCACAGAAAGAGCACCCTTTTGCATATCTTCAAGAGTTTCAAAATCTCTCTCTCTCAGCTGATAGGCCATCTCGGGGTCAAACCCTTCAGGAAAATTGTTTAAAGCTGAGCCCTGTGGAGGTTTTAGTTCCGGGGAAAGTGCATTATACACACTATTGAATCTAGTGCAATAAGCTTGCACACTTTCCCTAGTGTCTCTATGGAGGTTCTTGTAGTCAGAAAGGACTTGGAGAGGGTTTTTCTTTACTTCCCATTTGTTTAAGAATGTTTGATGGAAGGCTTGGAGATCATTAATACTATGGGGGGTTAAAACTTTAAACCATTTTCTTGCTTCTCCCCCTAAGCTCTGAGAAAATAATCTAAGCTTGACAGAATCATTATCAGTTTCATTTCTGTCAAAGTAGTCATTCATCTTATCCACATGTTGTGATGCAATTGTAGCATTGCTAGCATCATACAATGGAATTTTAGACTGATAGTCCTGTGGAAGACTGACTAATGGTACAGGAAGAACTAAGGGAGCATACCATGCTGCCATGATATGTGGTGGGGGTGGATTCACGGGAAAGAAAGTGGGCTGAAGTGGGGTGGTTTGAACAGTGGATGTAGGTGTTTGGTCTCAATCTAGTCTCCTAAATTGAGTTCATTTAATTGTCAACCAGGGTTGGTAAACTGCTGAAGTGAAGTGCACTGTACGTGCCTAGGTGTTTGTCTCTTAAAGCATTGTGTTTAGTGTTTTATGATGTTTTGGTATTTTGTGATGATTTATGATGTTTTTGACCTTTTGGTGGTTTTATGTTCACAAGGAAAAATGAATAGAAAGCTAGTGGAAAGAAGCTAATGATTAAAAACAGAGTGAAGCCTAATTGGTTGATGAAAAATGGCAAATGCAAAGGCAAATACTGAAACAAAATCAAACCTAAACTATGACTAAGCAAAATACTAAGCTTGATAATGAATTTAAGGAAATGAATCAAAACACAAACTTAACTTGTCCAATTCTTTTATCAAAGGCATTTTGGGAGAGTTTGAGAAATGGTCAGATAAGTATACAAATTCTCCTAATCTAAACAATTAAACCATCAGCTTATAATGAGACAATATTTTATCCATGATTAAAGATTTGTGAAAACATATTTGGAGAAAAATATTGTTGACATCATAGGATCTTCTACTCTAAAACTAGTTCCTAACTCTATTCTGCAACTCAGTTTTATACCACTACACTCCACTCAAAGGTTATAGATTTTTAGAATAGTATTTTGAGGAAATGTTTGTTTGTGAGATAAGGAAGTTGAAAAAGTACTTCAGACCTTGAAATGATACTGTCTTCTGTTCATATGGTTATGAATCAATTATAGATTTGGAACAAGAAGAGGTTTGTAAATAATGAAGGTTGTTTTGTTAAGTTTAACAACTAAAGTAATCCAATATGCAGTGGATGACAACTAAATGTGGAGGCAAATGCAATGAGTTAAGCTAAAACTGAACTTAAGATGTCACTAATCTAAAACAGTGCTGAACTAGTAAGTCATTATCAAACTTTAAAACAAATAACAGAGCATGAGTTAAATGCAATTAGACTCCGGAGTATCCTAACTAAGCTATCATGCATTATTCTATGTATTTATACAGTCTGTTTTGTCCATCATGATTGGTATTTTGGAAGAGTTTCTTAGAACAATCCTAACTGTACAATTCAGTGCAAATGCAAACATAAAGACTGAAAGCAATTAAAAACTAAGATATCATAGCTATCTCCTACCCATCATTATGATATTTTGGAAGAGCGTTTTAAGAGCAAGAACAGCTATGTTACTTAGTGAAAACAAAACAACTGAAACGTTCAAGATCACAGTCATGCTTTAGACATTATAAGGATTTTTTGGAAGAGTTTCTTCTTTTGGAAGAGTGCTTAGAATAAGTATAACTGTGATGGTGAACAAAAGAAATTACAATTAAATCCTACAACACTATAACCATTTCCCATTCATTATCATGATCTTTTGGAAGAGCTTCTTCTTTTGGAAGAGTTTTTAGAATGAGTATAACTATAGTGGCTAATGAAAACAACTACGAATTCAAACTTCAAAAACGTAAAGGCAAATAAGATACTTATCTAAATTACGCAAGTAAAGCCGTGCAGGAGGCAGGGGCCCTCTACCACCAGACGGAATCTAACTCCAAATAAAATTAAAGCTTTCAAAACAATACTGTCTTCTTCATTAAAGGAGAAATAACTTGAACAGAGAAATCTGCGTCTTCAGAAATGTAGCACAGAATCTAAGCAAAATCTAGAACAAAATCTAGCCTAGCTCTCGGTTTCCCAAGTGTTTTTATAACAAATTTACATAACAAGACTTCCAACAATTCCAGGATCATTGTCTTTGCTTATCGAAATCACATTAGGACTCTTGAAAATGGCAACGTAAAGAGAAAAAGGACATATGGACTAAGACAGTCCTATTAGAAGTCTGCCTTCCTAAATGTGTTCCCACGTACCAAAACCATATCCAGAATTCGGTTTTTCCTTCATGGTGAGCAACGAACAATGTAGACATGACGTGGAATATACCCATATGCAGTTTTTCTTGAGAGGCCACCTGGAACATGCCTAAACGTGAAGACAGCTGCATAATTTCCGGTTAGCTACGGAATGTCTGCATTCTGTAGCTAGTTCCGGTCAAAATGCATTATAATGACAAAAATCACAAAACTTAGCAAGTCAGTCATATTAATCATTCTAAAAGTAATTTTAACTAAATTCATTGATCAATTCGGTCTGGGATAACAATGGACAAAGGAAAATGAGGTAAAGTAAGATGAAAGAAAGCACAATCTTGAGGCTCAACATACCCCCACTGCTGACTTCTTGCATGTCCTCATGCAACTTATTCCATAAACTTAGAGGTTTCTGCAAGAACATCTAATCCTCTCCTTCTCCTTTGCCTGGAAGCTAAAGATCTTCTGGGTTTTCTGATGACAAGTTTGAACCTTAAGTTGGTAAGTTCCCTGATTAGCTTCTTGTTCCTCTTTTTCAACATTTCATTAGCCTTTTCCACTTTGTCCATATGTAGAGATAAGGTTGAGTTCATATCGGTTTTGAGTTTGACTTGTTCCTTCAGAATATCATTCTCATTTTTGATGTGTCTATTAAGTATTTCCAGCTCATACCTATCCCTTCTTAACACATCTATTTCGGACAGTGGAGGACTAGGGGTTCTATCCCTACTTTCTAAAGCTTTCCTTTCCAAAGTTTCAACATAGTCATAAACTTCTTGCTGAGCAAGGTCAATTTCAGGGGTTCCTTCATTAAAATCCTCTTCAACATCTTCTTCAATAGATGTTTCCTCATCTTCTATATTTATCACCCCTATTTGTTTGATCTGAGTTTTCCTTAGTTTCCCCTTTAGTCTATGGCTTCTTCTTGGCTGAGAAGATCCCTCTCCTTTTTCTGTGGCAGATTTTCTGATTACCTTCTCTTTCTTAAGTTGTCTCTTAATTTTAGTCAACTTCTCTGAGATTATTTCCTCACTACTTTCCTGGACTGTTTTGTCAATTTCAATTTTAGAAGCTCTCCATTTTCTGCTTCTCCTTGTAGGCTGTTGTTCAGGTGAGGGCTATTTTGGCTCTTCAAAATGATTTCTTATCAAGAAATTGTCCCAAGTATCATTTGTTTTGGCTAAATGGTGTTCAATTAAAATCTTAACCAAGCCATGATGGTATAGAGTTGTCTCTAAAAATTGAACCCTTCTTTGAACACAAGAAGCCATCTTTTTCAAAATTTGTAGCAAGAAATAGGGTAAGTTTAACTCTTCCTCTAGAAAATGCATTATCAGTCTAATGTGGTAAACATAAAATGTGCCATATCTACCTTCACATGTAATAATTTTTTGCAGAATAAGCAGTATGTTTCTCCATTTATTTTTCAATGCAGAACTTGGAATTCCTTTCTTAAACACAGTGATATCCATACCTGGTGATTTTAGAATTTGTTTCCATGATTCATTATGGAATTCTCTGTTTTTGAACCATCTCTCTCCATTTCTAAGCAATCTTGTAGCTTCTGCAATGAAAACTTCAGTGACAGTGAATTTAACATCCCCCACTTCAAGCTCAGCTCCTTGAAATGACCTTGCAAATGTTTTAGTGACTTCTTTGTGGAAGCCATTAAATTTCTCAAGAAATTGTAGCCATCCTACCTGTTGCAACATTTCTTTATATTGAGGGTATCCTTCCAAGTATTTTGTACCCATTGGTTCGGTTCTTACAATAAGACCCATAATTGCTTCTTCAATGTTCAGATTAATATTCTTTTTGCCCACGGAAACAATAACTTTCACCTTCGAATTGATATACCTCTGGTTCTCGGTGAAAATGGCTTCAAACTTCGGACTGATATGCCTCTGGTTGATAGTGACAACAGCTTCAAACTCCACACTGATATATCTCTGTCTCTCGGTGATACTGGCTTCAAATTCCACATTGCTATACCTCTATCTCTCGGTGACAAATGACTTCAAATTCCACACTGCTATACCTCTGTGTTTACAGTGATAATGCTCAATCTCTGCTCACGGTGATAGTGCTTTAATCTCTCCTCACGGTGATAGTGCTTTGATATTCAAACTAATATATCCTTTGCTCTGCTCACGGTGATAAGGATATCTCTGTTTTGCGGAATGAAGTGCTGGCTATAGAATGGAGTGATGGAAGTAGTTACGGAATGAGTAAATGGAGTGAGGTGGAGAAAACGAATTAATGAGTGAAAAGACTGCGGAGATTTTTACAACGGAAAAGAAAATCATCATTGAATGATTTGGTTGGGTGACGTGAGGAAATCAAACACTTCAGCCTTTTTAACCGCTTAAATGATGTCGGGTATGGAATTTGAAATGAGAGATTTTAATCCAAAGTTTGTGGAGGGTATTTTGGTCATGATCAATAAAAATAATTAAAACAACTTTTTCGAATGATTCATAACTAAAACTATGCTAAACCTTATGAAATGCCATTATAATCAAAACTTGTTACCTCTGCTTTTCATTTTCTTTTTGTGGTCTTTGTCTTCTTTGTTCTCATTTGGAAGAGTCTTCATAAACCTTCTTGATTCTTCTTATTAATAGATATAATGGATCATCTTGTTGCAATTCAAATGTCTGCTGATTAGTGCCTTCAGGATTTGTAGCTGCGGAATGACTGTCTGGCTGCGGAAAGTCTGATCAGCTGCAGAATGTCTGTTAAGCTGCAGAATGTACCTGTAGAGTATTTCAATCATGGAATGGAGTGGTTTGGGATATAAGTGAGATGTTATATGAATGAAGATGGATGATGAGTCATGATATGTATGAAGTGGATGATGAAATGGAATGAATTTAATGAAATGGAGTGGAAGAATATAAGAAATGGCCTGCAATCCATGACATGTGTTATTCATTTACAGCAAGACATCAAACTTTAAATTTTGACATGGAAATGAAGTGGATGGAGTATGGAATGAGTATGGAATGAAGTGAAGTATGAATGAATGAATGAAATGGAGTATGGATGGATAAGTGAATGGAATGAAATGAAATGAAATGCATCATAAGTACAATGGATCTGAACTTATGATTTTGTAACAGCTACTTGCAAAAACAAAATGGTAAAAGTTAGAGTGTCAGAAAAACTCTGATTTTCACCCTATCTTTTCTGTATAAACATGCCAATCAATGATTGGTTTTCATGTTTATACCTTTATTTTTATTTTATTTTATTTTATTTTATTTTATTTTTTATTTTTTTTTCAAAGGAAATGCTTCAAAAAATTCAATCAAGTTGATGAAGAAGAAAGATTCTTCTTCATTAACTTCACATCACTGCTTTCTTGGAACTTCTTGACAAATTCTTCTCTTGAGAGTGGTTTGTGATACAGCTTCAATCTATGACCATTCACAAGAAAAGTGACCTCTTCTTCATCTATTGTCCTGATTTTTACTGCTCCATTGTCAAAAATTTTAACAATTTCATATGGCCCAAGCCAATGTGTTTGAAATTTACCTTGAAAATCCTTGAATTTTGAATAAAACAAGAGAGCCCAATCACCTTCTTTGAATTTCTTCTCTTTGATGTACTTGTCATGCCATCTAGTCCTTTGCTGTTGGACTAGACTTGTTTTCTGAACCGCATCTTGTCTGATCTCATCCAATTCATTAATCTGCTCTAGTCTATGCTTTTGTGCCTCCGTTAAATCAAGTCCTAGCTGAACTGCCATTTTGAAAGTTTGAATTTGGAACTCTATGGGGAACAAAACTTGCTTTCCATAAACAAGTTCATAAGGAATATGCCTGTTGGGTTTCTCCATGTAGTTCTATAGGCCTACAAGGCTTCAGGAAGCCTATCTACCCAATCTTTTCTATGTAAATGAACAGTCTTTGTTAGGATTCCTTCAATGGCCTTATTAGTAGATTCCACTTGACCATTTGCTTGTGGATGATAAGGAGTAGATTTGCTATGCCTGATTTTGTACCTCTCCATCATTTGCTCCACTAGCCTTGATGTAAATTGAGCTCCTTGATCTGTAACAATTTCCCTTGGGACACCAAAACGAGTAAAAATATCCTCAAAAAGAAAAGTAACTGTAGATGCTTCATTAGCAACAAGTAATGGCTTGGCTTCTACCCATTTAGTAACATAATCAGTGCAAACAAATATATACCTCTTCTGTCTTGATGGAGGACTAATAGGTCCTACAAAATCCAAAGCCCATTTTTCAAAAGGTTCAATATGTACCTGAGGTTGTAATGGCATCTCACCTGAAGGAGAAGGTTTCCCTACCCTTTGGCAACTGTCACACCTTTTGACATACTCTTTAACATCTTTAAACAAGGATGGCCAATAATATCCTAAATTAAGGATCTTATAGGCTATCCTCTTATCGGCAAAGTGTCCGCCACAAGGTTCATCATGACATGCTTTGAGAATCTCAGGCATCTCTTCTTCACGAACACACCTCCTAATGATCAAATCTGGACCTGTCTTGTACAACTCATTAGCAACCCATGAATATTTTACACTGTCATAAATGATTTTTCTTTTATCCCTTGCATTCATTATTGAAGGAAATTTTCCTGAAACTAAATAATTAGCAATATCAGCAAACCATGGAGTTTGAGTAGAAATTTCAAAAAGATATTCATCAGGAAATTGATCTTCAACTGGAGTGTCATCTTTGATATTTTGGAGTCTAGATAGGAAATCAGCTACTGTGTTTTGTTTTCCAAGCCTATCTAGAATGGTAATGTTGAATTCTTGTAAGAGCAATAACCATCTTATGACTCTGCCATTAGTAATTGATTTTTTCATTAAGTATCTAATTGCAGAATGATCAGTGTGAACAAAAGTTTCATAGCCTGTTATATAGTGTCTGAATTTGTTTATGGCATGAACAACAGCTAAAAACTCTTTTTCAGCTACAGTATAGTTTAACTCTACAGGAGTCAAATTTTTACCGGTATAATAGATGGCATAGGGAATCAAATCTTTTTGTCCCAATACTGCTCCTAGAGCTGTATCGGAAGCATCTGTTGAGATATGAAAAGGTAACTTCCAGTTAGGTCCCCTTAATATAGGTGCTTCAGAAATTTTGGTTTTCAGGGTTTCAAAAGCTAACTGGCAATCAGAAGTCCATTTGAATTCACAATATTTGGTAAGTAATTTGAAGAGTGGAGATGCTATCTTGGTGAAGTTTTCTATAAATCTCCGATAATATCCTGTAAATCCTAAAAAACTTCTAACATCTCTTTGACAACTTGGAATAGATAAGTTAGAGATGACTTCAACTTTTTACTCATCAACTCTAATCCCATCCCCTGAAATGTGATGCCCTAAAACAATACCTTCAGTAAACATCATAAAACATTTTTCATGACTAAGTGAAAGATTTGCTTCCTGACATCTCTTTAGAACTTTTTCCAATTTTTCTAAAGCTTCTTCAAATGAGTTTCCATAAACTTTGAAATCATCCATGTACACCTCTACACAATCATGTATTAGATTTGAAAAAATTCCTAATACTGCCCTTTTGAATGTTGCAGGTGCATTACATAATCCAAATGTCAATACTCGGTAAGCATAGGTACCCCAAGGACAGGTAAATGTGGTTTTGTCTTGATCTTAAAGTGCTACTTGGATTTGATTGTAACCACTAAACCCATCTAGGAATGAGAAGTACTTTTTGCCAGCTAATGTATCTAACACTTGATCTATGAAAGGTAAGGGAAAATGGTCTTTAAGAGTAGCTTTGTTTAGTTCTCGGTAGTCAACACATACCCTCCATTTTCCATTTTTCTTTGGCACAATTACCAAAGGAGAAACCCACTGACTATCTGAAATGGGATAGATGAAATTGACATTTAACAATTTTTGCAATTCTTCTTTAACAATCTCCCTAAGATTTGGATTCATCCATCTTTGAGGTTGTCTGATTGGTTTACAATTTTCCTCTATATAGATGTGATGAGTGCAAGTCTTGGGGCTTATCCCTTTCATGTCAGTGTATTCCCATGCATATGCAGAAGAATGTCTCTGTAATACTTTGACTAACTCCTCTTGTTGAGATTTTTCTAGGTTCTTGTTTATGTTCAAAGTTTTTCCTGGAAAAATTTCACTTGTAGAGCTGCCAAATTTGTCCATAGAATGAAGAGACATCTGCCTAGATGACAAAAACTTAATATTGGATCCCTCTTGAAATGATTCATGTTTGTGTTCTGGAGAGGATTCAAAGTTTTCTAGAGTATTCAGAATTTGATTATCTTCACTAATTTCTGAAATTGTGAAGAGTGGTTGTAAATATTCTTCATCCTCTATCCATTGAGTGTCATCTAGATCCGTAATTGTCCTAGCTGGAGGATATAAAGTGAATTTCTTAGTTGAACTACCATCAGAAATATACATATCACCGGACCTACAACTAATAAAAGCATCAGATGTAGCCAACCAAGGTCTTCCTAATATAACAGGATGGCCTCCTAGATTATTCTTAGGAGTTAGGATCATGAAATCCACAGGGTACTCCCAAGAATCTAGAGACACTGGAATGTCTTCTATTACCCCATCTGGTTTGATCACAGATCTGTCTGCTAATTGTAATAGTGTGGGTGTAAAGAGAAGATTAGGAAGTTTCAGTTTATCCATGATTTGTCTACTCATGATATTGATTGCTGCTCCCATCATAATGTCTGCTATCTTTCTTGCCAGTTGAATTTTCTTTGTTTCTCTTATTCTTTTTCTTGTTTTCTTCATACTCAACTCATTTATTGTTTTCGCTAAAATTGGAATTTCCTTGATGGCTTGTAATAATGGAATTTTAATGCAAACATTTCTCAGCTCATCTAGGAAATCATAATTAGGCACCATAATTTGTTTTTCTACACCTCTATCAATTTGTAATCTTTCCGGAAAGGGAGGTATAGAAGTAGATGTAGATGGTTGCTCTAATACATGAGTTGAATTTATTGGATCTTTTTGCTTTAATTTTTCAGTGTTTGGGTCTTGAAAGGATGTGTGTTGAGGAGGTAAATCCCCTCTACGGACAGAGGCGATCCCTACTAGCCCAGCAGGGGTCTAGCAACAATCAAACAATGTTATGACGCAAGCTCCTAGTTACGAATGGAAAGACTAGGAATAGAAGCCTACCTGGATTCCAACGCTATAATCTAAAGAAGAAGCGTCCCCGTTCTTCAGCCCCGGCAGATCACAATCCCTCCACGATCTCCGCGGATGAACACCTGCACATGGAAGAAACAAACAGATACAAGCATAGAAACCAGCATACGTAACTAAACATCAGTCAGAAAGGACGTTACTCGCATTAACATGATGGAAAACGGAGTGGAACCATAATCATAATCATCTATTAAATAATAAACGAAGAAAGATTACAACCAAGTTCTGACGTCGCGATCTCCTTCGGACGGGTCTCCGGTCGTCCACGTCTCGCAAAGCTCGCCAAGGAAAGGGAAAACCTCTCCGGAGTCTCTCGACAATGGTCTCCTTACTTGAGTCGGCCTTAAGGGAAAGAGAGGATTCTTTACAACACAAAGGCTCTTGGGAATATGGAGATTCAAAGCTTAGGCCCTTCAAGACTAGCTTGCCATGGGATTGAGCAGGCTTTTATAGATGGGGAAGGAGGGAGTTGGGATCCCTATTATTATGGGATTGGCCCTATCAACAAGGAAGGTTCCATGGGAGGTGGCAAAACCAATTCCCCTCCATAGAACTCCCGCAGCAAAACCTCCCAACTCTAGATAGGCAATGGTTCCTGAGTTTTTTGGAACTCAACTTCCGCCATCTTTATTTAAAAAACAGTCCCTAAATTGGGTGGCGCGACTACTGCTCTATGACAGAGCGCCAGTTGGCGCGACCTCTTTGCAGGATTTTCCCCATTGGCGCGAGTTCTGAACTTCTTGCCCGCGCCAATGCCAAAAGGGATGTTTTTCATGATTTTTGCAAGGAGATGTCTCAAGGGCAAATAAAGCTCATGCTTAGAGGAATGCATTGATGATGTTTTCAAGGCATGACAATGTTCACAGGTCACGAAATGGGTCCTCCATTATGCGGGACGGGGAATGGTAGGGACGGTGACAAATTACTGTGTAACAGATGCCCCCTAAAGTATGAGGCCCGAGAGAGAGAGGGGTAAAATGCTTTACGAGAACATGTTCAACTGAAGGCCCGCCGTCGGAAAACCTGCACAGAAAGATACAATTGATATCTCAAGTACATGATGTATATGTGGTATGGACGCAGCCATCCGAAACAGAGTATGCTATAATCCGGATCCAACGCATGGGCGCAGCCATCCAACTAAGATCAAACAAATAGACTCAGGTATGGTCGCAGCCATCCAATCAGTGAGTCATGTACATAATAATAATAATCCACAATCGCAGCCTGGATTACAATAGACACAATCCAGGGTCTTGCGCTCCATCTCGACCCAAACAAAGTACAAGTTCGAGCATGTGAATATGTGAGCTGAAGTCGAACATGCAAGAACATCATCTGATTACCAGCGAATGATGAAAGCTGTTAACAGACGCGAGAGGAACCACCAATAATGACAATGGCCCTCAAGATACTACAGGTACAATCTACGGCGTGCGGATAAATGAGTTGACGTCGAACACCCGCAGAATCACTCGATCGGAGGTCAATGATGTAAACCTCACGTCGAATGCGACGAACCTGCCATTGAGGCATGCAAGCTCCAAGGTACCATCAAGAGTCTCTAGACCAACTTCCTGGATAATGGGTTGAAGTCGACAGGAAGTGACCTTGATCGAAGGTGGGCCATAACTATTCCCACATCATCGACACGAGACAGAGGAAAATGATGTTTTTGTTGTGAATCAGGATCGTATGAGAAACAGAGGAAGGTTGATATTTGCAGAGGCCAACTTCTCTTGAACACATGAACGGCACGACAATGGACTTGGCAGTATTTGACATCAACGGATCAGAGGTCATGGCGACGAGGCAGTGAACAGATGAGAGGTCAAAAGAGATTACCCAAACCCACAGAGGCAAAGTGAAGCAACGAGATGAGATGTCCCCAACCCGACACGAATGCAGACAAGTGCCATGTTCAAGAGCGACATACTGCCGACGACAACGACGATGGTTCCATTTTTCCCCCACCATTTCTGGCGAGTACCCCCAATTATTTTTGATAACAAGCTTGAAGGGGATAGCATATGCTTGTGATATAAGTCTGCCCTTCGGGCGAATCCATCCTAGTGCATTTAACGAGTCCTAGGAAGGAGAAACTCGGAGAACGTCATTTCGACGAAATCCAATGTCATCAGGGCTTAACGAGTCTGACAAAGGAAGAACTCGGCGTCTTTTCATGTTTAGAGAGTTTGAAAAGACAACGGAAAAGAAAACTCCACAGGTCCCTTTTCGTAAATAGTTCCCCAGATCCGAAAAGGTAGAAAACAATATCCGGGAAAACCTCCTAGTCGCGATAGGCTAGGGTATTCCTTTTCGTAATCAATCCATCCCAGCCCGAAAAAGGGTTAAACTTATACTGGGTGGATGTCGATTCGTGTCCATTTTAACGAGATCGAAACGACAAGGGCCTCGGCAATCTTTTCATATTTAGAGAGTCAGAAAAGAGCTGAAAGATTACTCCAAAGTGACTTTTTCGTGTATTTACCGAGTCCGAAAAAGTATAAAAAACAACTCGTTTCCATCGTTTAAGTCGCAAAAACCTGCTGCTGCACATACCAAGCAAGCGTAAAATCCATTTTCGACATAACATATGCAAATATTTGATAAAAATAACTTTTAAAACTCATTTAACGTCGAAAAAGTTATAAATATGTCAAATTGGTAAAAATAAAATTACTTTTTACTATTTACCTCGGTGGAAAGCAACAATGGTCCTTTTGGAGCAGAAACTTCTGACGGTGATTGCGACAAATCCAGTCGACCATTCAGCTTCTCGTCTGTCATAGGTAAGAGGCGTTCTTTTGCTCTTCATTTTCATTCATTTTTTAATAACTTTCCCTTAGAAATCAGTTCTGTGTGGCCATTTTCAAAATTTTAGGGCTGCGCCCATTGGCGCGGGTATCGAGCACGGACCCGCGCCAATGAGCTCTTTTTTATAAAGGGCCCGCACCACGTGGCGCGACTGTTCAGAAAACAGCCACGCCAGTGGCCGAACCTCAAATTTCGCCCAAAATTTCGACACTTAGACCAAATTGCATGGAATTTGAAGCTCATCAAAGATCTAACTAAGGGTTTTTGACCATGTGAATGCAGATAATCACTCAAAATGGCAATCGAATGGAAGGAACGAGAGCACGGAGAAGAGGATGAATAGGCCATGCAAAGCCAAGCTTGCATGAATGCACTTAGAGACTGTGGATTGAAAAAGTTCTTCCTCACACCATGTTTACGAGCTCAACCCGAGCTCCTCCAATATCTAATCAGCATCTGGGATGAAAATGAACAGGTGTTCAGGTTACGAGACCAGGTGTTAGAACTGGAGGTCACCGATGTTTATTTCATCACTGGATTGTCCCACAGAGGTCCAATCCCCGTACTGACTGGAAGCAGACCATCTGGGGAAAAGATGGAAGAAGTAATGGCACGGGTGTGCCGAGGGGCACAAACAGGATCAGGAAGCAAGAAGGTGGATATCCACACCATCCCCGATCTAGCACTGAGAGTAGTTCTCCATACCATTACGCGGGCTGCTGGGTTGCAGGCTCCGCACGAGGCCACGAAGACCCAACTCCTGCTGGCCTCAGAATGCATGGGTCCCTTACTGTTCAACTGGGCAGAAGCAGTAACTATCAACATGAAAAGGCAGCTCACGAAGTGCAAACAGGGGAAACTGAAACAGTTCGGTTATGGTTCCATCTTGGTATCATTCATTCTGGAACGTTTACCAATCTTCCAGGGCCAAGGGGCCGTAGTGGGGAGTCCGATACCACGAGAGCCAAGAATGGCTCGCTGGGCAGCATTGATGCCCAGATCTGGAGGTGGCCAACAGATGTCCTGGAGACCAGAGTTTTTTAGGTGGTTACGGCGCCAGCTGATTGTCGTGGAAGACTGGCCCTATTCAGAAACTGACTTTACCGGGGACCCAGATCTCCCACTACCAGAAGGAGATGACTGGGACGAGGAGCTGGGTAAGACCTCATATTTTTGATTTTATGCTTATATGTTTTTTTTTTGTAAATACACATTCGTCTTAACACAATTATATATGCATGCAGATGTAGGACCTGAGAGACCAGCAGGGATGTCTCCAATCTCCCGGAGGACCCAACTCGCCCCTGACATTCAGGGAGAAGGCACCGGAGGAGATGAACTGATCCAAAACCTCGAGGGGATCACCCACGGGATCCCAGACTATGCCCGGCTAGCAGACGTACCGATGGCATACCAGCGCCACACGGTGGGAGTTCCGAATCGGATCCACCGAATCCTGAGGTGCCTAGTGCGTGCAGTCACGTGCTATCATGAGCACCATGCGGATTAGTCCTTAGGATTTATACCACACCTATTTTTTGAGAGACATAGCGTCTCCGGATGTACTAAGACGATTATGTATATTTTTGAGTTTTATGTGACACACTCTATGTAAACATTTCGATATCTATATATATACATATCTATTTCTGGATGAGTCTTTCTTTACATGTGATGATGATTTATAAATTGTGCAAATGTCTGTCTAATACCAAATTTGCTACTGCATCCGTTAATGTATTCAAATGCCTGGGTATATGATGATATGTAATGTAGTCAAAATTCCTTTCCAGTAATCGAATACGCAAATACAGACGTAATATGGATGGGTTCCTTACCGAATAGTGTCCGTTCAGCTGTAACACTACAAGTTGTGAATCTAGGTACACGAGCATTTCACGGATACTAAGGTTTACTGCCTCGGTTAATAATTCCAACACGGCACTATATTCCGCGATATTGTTTGTGGTACGTCCTAAACACACACCTTGCAGGTCAATCAGCTCACCAGTAGGATCGTAGATTACCCAGGCTGCGGAAGACAGATTCCTGGTACTGCGGGAGGCACCATCCGCGAAACCAACAAATGGATGAATAGACATCTGCACAACCAGGAAGACCCGATCAGCAGAAAGATGTTTACAAAGCACACCACACCATGCACACAAATGACAATCACACACCTATGTACAAACACCACACCAAGAAATCACTTCAGGCATAGTACTTTTTAAGGTACAGCCCATTCCTGGGCTGTGCCAGCGGAACTCCTTCGTAGTCTATAAGCTCGTAGGCCCCATTTTTCAAAACGCGCTTTACTATATAGGGCCCGTGCCACATCGGCTGGAGCTTACCAGCTCCAAGCTTATCATGTGCCTGATCGTACAAGAGGACGAGGTCTCCTTTGATGAAAGAACGGGGAGAAACAGATTGATCAAAATGAGTTTTGACCCTCTTCTTTTGTGCTTCGATGATCAAAGCAGCTAGACGACGGGTTTCATCCAACCGTTAGAGATACAGAAGACGTTCTTCCTCAGGAGAAGTATCCGGTAAGAGCTCCACAGCAAATTTAAGCGAAGGAATTTCACATTCAACCGGCAGAGTAGCTTCCAGACCGTACACCAATTGGAATGGTGTGAATCCGGTTGCACTCTTAGCAGATGTTCGGTATGCCCAGAGAGCTGAGAACAGTTGGAGATGCCAATTGGATTTATGAATCCCAACTGTTCGCTGAAGCATAGTGACCAAAACCTTGTTCACCGCCTCAACCTGACCATTCGCTTGAGGGTAGTATGGTGTTGAGCTGTCGTGACGCAAGCCCAACGTTGAAGTCAGCTCCGCCATCATGTAATCGCGGAAATGAGTACCGTGATCAGTGACGATGGCTTGAGGAACCCCGAACCATGCAATAACGTGGTTGAATATAAATGAAGCAGCCGTTTTCCCGTCAGCAACTAGTGTAGGCATCGCCTCGGCCCACTTAGTGAAGTAGTCGACGGCGACAATGATATACGCATGCCCCCCGGCCGAGTGAGAGTTACACGTCATAAAATCCACGCCCCATTTCGCAAAAGGGCCGACGGTAATAACGGGATGCAATGGCAACGGTGGCGCGTGCATCTTGCGCTGAAAAATCTGGCATGGATGACATTTTCGGACTGCAGTGATACAATCCTTGAATATGGAAGGCCAGAAATAACCTGCCCGCAAAATCTTCTGGGCAGTAGCATACCCGGACATATGTCTGCCACAGGCGCCACTGTGGCAGTCATTTAAGACTTTCTCAGCCTCTTTTAAGGTAAGGCATTGTCGGAGCACCGAATCTACTCCAATACGATATAAGGTATCTCCTACTATACGGTAGGGTTGGGACTGGTGCCGAATCCGATGGCGGGCAGTTTTATCCAACTCAGACCGAAAAGTCGCGGTCTGAAGATACACTATGATGTCACCGTACCAAGGATCTTGAGTACTGATAAGAAAAAGCGTTTCATCCGGTATATGGTCTTCACAGTGTGAGGGAACAGAGTCTGCAAGGGAAGGCGAATTTTCTTAGGCGCTTTATCCCGAATTATGCCGAGGTGGCCAAAGGATTCACTCGTTTGTTAAAGCAGAATGTTCCCTTTCACTGGGACGAAATTGCTCAGGAATCCTTTGAGAAGCTGAAGACATTGCTAGTCAATGCTCCATTGCTTCGTCCTCCGGACTACCACCGCGACTTTACTTTGTATCTAGCCGCCGCATTTAGCACCATCGCCATGGTCTTGGTGCAGGATGACGATAAACGGTGATGAACATGTTGTTTATTACCTGTCTCGGAACCTTCTCGACCCGGAAACGCGTTATGCACATGTCGAGAAGTTGGCCTTAGCAGCCGTACACGCCGTACAACGCTTTCGCCATTACATCCTTTTGCGCACGATAACAGTGGTTTCAGACTGCAACCCTATGACGTATATTTTCAAAATTTTAGGGCTGCGCCCATTGGCGTGGGTATCGGGCACGGACCCGCACCAATGAGCTCTTTTTATAAAGGGCCCGCGCCACGTGGCGCGACTGTTCAGAAAATAGCCGCGCCAGCGGCCGAACCTCAAATTTCGCCCAAAATTTTGACACTTAGACCAAATCCCCAGTGGAGTCGCCAATTTGTTGAGGAGGTAAATCCCCTCTGCGGACAGAGGTGATCCCTACTAGCCCAGCAGGGGTCTAGCAACAATCAAACAATGTTATGATGCAAGCTCCTAGTTACGAATGGAAAGACTAGGAATAGAAGCCTACCTTGATTCCAACGCTATGATCTGAAGAAGAAGCGTCCCCGTTCCTCAGCCCCGGCAGATCACAATCACTCCACGATCTCCGCGGATGAACACCTGCACATGGAAGAAACGAACAGATACAAGCATAGAAACCAGCATACGTAACTAAACATCAGTTAGAAAGGACGTTACTCACATTAACATGATGGAAAACAGAGTGGAACCATAATCATAATCATCTATTAAATAATAAACGAAGAAAGATTACAACCAAGTTCTGACGTCGCAGTCTCCTTCGGACGGGTCTCCGGTCATCCACGTCTCGCAAAGCTCGCCAAGGAAAGGGAAAAACCTCTCCGGAGTCTCGTGACAATGGTCTCCTTACTTGAGTCGGCCTTAAGGGAAAGAGAGGATTCTTTACAGCACAAAGGCTCTTGGGAATATGGAGATACAAAGCTTAGGCACTTCAAGACTAGCTTGCCATGGGATTGAGCAGGATTTTATAGATGGGGAAGGAGGGAGTTGGGATCCCTATTATTATGGGATTGGCCCTATCAACAAGGAAGGTTCCATGGGAGGTGGCAAAACCACTTCCCCTCCATAGAACTCCCGCAGCCAAACCTCCCAACTCAAGATAGGCAATGGTTCTTGAGTTTGTTGGAACTCAACTTCCGCCATCTTTATTTAAAAAACAGTCCCTAAATTGGGTGGCGCGACTACTGCTCTATGACAGAGCGCCAGTTGGCGCGACCTCTTTGCAGGATTTTCCCCATTGGCGCGAGTTCTGAACTTCTTGCCCGCGCCAATGCCAAAAGGGATGTTTTTCATGATTTTTGCAAGGAGATGTCTCAAGGGCAAATAAAGCTCATGCTTATAGGAATGCATTGATGATGTTTTCAAGGCATGAAAATGTTCACAGGTCACGAAATGGGTCCTCCATTGTGCAGGACGGGGAATGGTAGGGACGGTGACAAATTACTGTGTAACAATGTGTCTTCCTCAAGACTTTTATTCACCCGTAGAGAGTCTTCCTCAGAGTTATCTTGTTCTTGTATGATCACAAAAGGTTTCCTCTTTTCAAGTATTCTTCCAGACCTAAGTTGAACATCACTAAGGTCCAGAGGAGTAATTAAATAAGTTGGAAACTGTTGGCCTTCTATCATGTATGTGTTCTGAGGATTTTTATTATTGGGGTTTGGTATGGGCTGAGTAGGCAATTAATTTTATTTTTGAGGGAATGGTAATGAAAGTGGTTGATTTTGATGTGTTTGGTTATGATGATGTTGTTGAGGATTTTGTTGAAGATTTTGAGGAAAATTTTGTTGAGGATTTTGAGGATAAAAATGTGGGTATGGTGGATAGGATGGTGGATACTAATAGTATGGGGAGTATCTTCCATAGGGACTTTGTGATCCTTGTGCCCAAGCTGGAGATTGATTTTGAAATTGAGGCCAAGGTTGCTGCCAAGAATTCCAAGGTGGAGGTTGATTATACATTTGATCATGGAATCCTTGTATTTGAGGTCCCTGCCAAGGCCTTCTAGATACAAAATTGAGAGACTCTGTGGAATCTGTAGGAGTTTCCTCCTGAAAGACAGCTTTGAGACCAGGAAGAGAAGGAAAATTCTTGGTCTCATGTTTTTTAGAACAAATGACACAGGTCTCTACAACTTTTACATCCAATGGACACTCTCTCAAGGCATGTTTCTTTCTACATTTGGGACAAAAGATTGCCAAGGCATCAGATTCAGCTTTTTGCTTGTTTTGTATATTAAGGGTGTCTATTTGTTCACTAAGACTCCCTAAGATGTCAGATTTGAAATCATCAAGCATGTGTCCTATTTCTGATCTACTTACTGTCCCAGAAGCAGACTTACTTGCCCTTGCAAGAGCAGGATCTCTTGGACCTTTTACAGTTTTAGATTTCCCTCTTGAAAGGTTGATACATAACTCAGATATTTTAGGTAATGTGAGTTGTGATATATCCCCTTTTCCCATCATGTTAAGGATATCCAACCATTCATCCCTAATTTTTTTCAACAAAAGAGCTTTTAAGGTGTCTTGATCTAGGTTTTCCATTTTTGCCCTTTTGATGTTGTAATTAAATCTCTCCAACAAATCTTCCAAATTTTCATCTTATTTTTGTAACATCTTAAACACTTCTTCCTTATGATTAACCGGCATACAATAATCCAAATACCTCTCTAGAAATGCTTGTTTCATGTCTTCCCATGTTCTAATAGAACTACTGATTAGACTCATAAACCACTTCAATGCTGCTCCTTTCAAGGTTGAAGGGAATAATTTCAGCTTTTGAGCATCTTGTAAGTAGTCATAAGTTCTACACAACACTTCAAATTCAAATAAGAAGGTTTCAGGATCTTCAGTTTTAAGTCCATAGAAGTTTGGAAGGACAGAGGGTGAAATGTTTTTCATGGTTGTATTGGTTTCTTCATCAATTATAGGGAACCCAAAAGAGCTTCCTATTCTACCTCTTCTTCCATCTGCACCTCTACCTCCTTCTCCTCTACCTCTACCTCTACCTCCAAATAGTGTGTGTTCTCCATTAAAAACTCCTCCTCCTCCTTCTTCTGCCATGGTTGACTCTCCCGTGGAAGTGGAAAGGTTTGTGTCCCTAACAGGAGTTTTTAGATCTTCTTCTATGGCAGGTTCAGTGGATGAAGTGGAAGGTTTCTCTAATGGAATAGTTGACCTTAGATCTTCTAGAAGTCCAGGATCGGGTGAAGGATGGAATGTGGGTTCGAGTTGAAGGTGTAATTAGCCTCTGGATCTAGATGAAACAAGTGGTGTTCTAGAAATCAAACTTTTGCTTCTGCTGCTTATGAATCTTCCCCTTCAATCTCTCTCTCTACGCATATAATTGTTTTTGGATGCTAAGAAACAAAGGTTACCTAGTTTTCACTTCCCCGGCAATGGCGCCAAAATGTTGGTCTCAACCTAGTCTCCTAAATTGAGTTCATTTAATTGTCAACCAGGGTTGGTAAACTGTTGAAGTGAAGTGCACCATATGTGCCTAGGTGTTTGTCTCTTAATGCGTTGTGTTTAGTGTTTTATGATGTTTTTGTCTTTTGTGATGATTTATGATGTTTTTGGTCTTTTGGTAGTTTTATGTTCATAAGGAAAATGACTAGAAAGCTAGTGGAAAGAAGCTAATGATTAAAATAGAGTGAAGCCTAATTGGTTGATGACAAGTGTCAAATGCAAAGGAAAATACTGAAACAAAATCAAACCTAAACTATGACTAAGCATAAATAAAGCTTGATAATGAATTTTAAGCAAATGACTCAAAACATAAACTCAACTTGTCCAATTCTTTCATCAAAGGTATTTTGAAAGAGATTTTGAGAAATGGTCAGCTAAGTATGCAAATTCTCCTAACTAAACAATTAAACAACTAGCTTATAATGATGCAACATTTTATCCATGATTAGAGATTTGTTGAAGCATATTTGGAGAAAAAAACATTGATACCATCGTAAGGTCTCTACTCTAAGACTAGTTCCTAACTCTATTCTGCAACTTAGTTAATCATCACCAAACCTTGCCCAAGAGTTATAGATTTCTTTTTAAAGTAGTCTTTTGAGGAAAGGCTCTGTTTATGAAGTAGTAAAGAAGTTGCAAAAGTACCTCAGGCCTTGAAATGATACTATCTTCTGTTCCTATGTTTATGAATCAATTATAGATTTGGAACAAGAAGAGGTTTGTAAATAATGAAGGTTGTTTTGTTAAGTTTAACAACTGAAGTAATCTAATATGCAGTGGATGATAACTAAATGTGGAGTGCAAATGCAATGAGTTAAGCTAAAACTGAACTTAAGATGTCACTAGTCTAAAACAGTGCTGAACTAACAAGTCATTATCAAACTCAAAAAAAAATAACAGAGCATGAGTTGAATGCAATTAGACTTCGAAGTATCCTAACTAAGCTATCATGCATTATTCTATGGAATTATACAGTCTGTTTTGTCCATCATGATTGGTATTTTGGAAGAGTTTCTTAGAACAATTCTAACTGTACAATTCAGTGCAAATGCAAACATAAAGACTGAAAGCAATTAAAAACTAAGATATCATAGCTATCTCCTACCCATCATTATGATATTTTGGAAGAGCGTTTTAAGAGCAAGAACAGCTATGGTACTTAGTGGAAACACACAACTGAAACGTTCAGGATCACAATCATGCTTAAGACATCATAAAGATTTTTGGAAGAGTTTCTTCTTTTGGAAGAGTGCTTAGCAAAAGTATAACTGTGATGGTGAACAAAAGAAATTACAATTAAATCCTACAACACTATGGCCATTTCCCATTCATTATCATGATCTTTTGGAAGAGCTTCTTCTTTTGGAAGAGTTTTTAGAACGAGTATAACTATAGTGGCTAATGAAAACAACTACGAATTGAAACTTCAAAAACGTAAAGGCAACTAAGATACTTATCTAAATTACGCAAGTAAAACCGTGCAGGAGGCAGGGGCCCTCTACCACCAGACGGAATCTAACTCCAAATCAAATCAATGCTTTCAAAGCAATACTGTCTTCTTCATTAAAGGAAAAATAACTTGAACAGAGTAGTCTGCGTCTTCAGAAATATAGCATGAAATCTAAGCAAAATCTAGAGCAAAATCTAGCCTATCTCTCGGTTTCCCAAGTGTTTTTATAACAAATTTACATAACAAGACTTGCAACAATTCGGGGATCATTGTCTTTCCTTATCGAAATCATACTAGGACTCTTATAGTGGCAACGTAAAAAGGAAAAGGACATCTGGACTAAGACAGTCCTATTAGAAATCTGCTTCCTTAAATGAGTTCCCACGTACCAAAACCATATCCAGGATTTGGTTTTTCCTTCATGGTGAGCAACGAACAATGTAGACATGACGTGGAATATAACCATATGTGGTTTTTCTTCAGTAGGCCACATACACTGAATACCTTGACGTGGAGAGGTAATTTGAAAAATTTCCGATTGGCTACGGAATGCACACAGTCCATAACATTTAGTTCCAGTCAAAATGCATTACAATGACAAAAATCACAAAACTTAGCAAGTTAGCCATGTTCATCATTCTAAAAGTAATTTTAACTAAATTCATTGATCAATTGGGTCTAGGATAACAATGGAAAAAGGAAAATGAGGTAAAGTAAGATGAAAGAAAGCACAATCTTGAGGCTCAACATACCCCCACTGCTGACTTCTTGCATGTCCTCATGCAACTTATCCCATAAACTCAGAGGCTTCTGCAAGAACATCTAATCCTCTCCTTCTTCTTTGCCTGGAAGCTAAAGATCTTCTGGGTTTTATGATGACAAGTTTGAACCTTAAGTTGATAAGTGCCCTGGTTAGCTTCTTGTTCCTCTTTTTCAACTTTTCATTAGCCTTTTCCACTTTGTCTATATGTAGAGATAAAGTTGAGTTCATATTGGTTTTGAGTTTGACTTGTTCCTTCATAATGTCATTCTCATTTTTGATGTGTCTATTAAGTAATTCCAGCTCATACCTATCCCTTCTTAACACATCTATTTCGGACAGTGGAGGACTAAGGGTTCTCTCTCTACTCTCTGAAGCTTTCCTTTCCAAATTTTCAACATATTCATAAACTTCTTGCCGAGCAGGGTCAATTTCAGGGGTTCCTTCATTAAAATCCTCTTCAACATCTTCTTCAATAGATGTTTCCTCATCTTCTATATTTATCACCCCTGTTTGTTTGATCTGAGTTTTCCTTAGTTTTCCCTTTAGTCTATGGCTTCTTCTTGGCTAGGAAGATCCCTCTCCTTTCTCTGTGGCAGATTTCCTGATTACCTTCTCTTTCTTAAGTTGTCTCTTGATTTGAGTCAACTTCTCTAAGATGATTTCCTCACTACTTTCCTGGACTGTTTTGTCAATTTCAATTTTTGAAGCTCTTCATTTTCTGCTTCTCCTTGTAGGCTGTTGTTCAGGTGAGGGTTCTTTTGGCTCTTCAAAATGATTTCTTATCAAGAAATTATCCCAAGTATCATTTTTTTTGGCTAAATGGTGTTCAATTAAAATCTTAACCAAGCCATGATGGTATAGAGTTGTCTCTAAAAATTGGACCCTTCTTTGAACACAGGAAGCCATATTTTTCAAACTTTGAAGCAAAAAGTAGGGTAAGTTTAACTCTTCCCCCAGAAAATGCATTATCAGTCTAATGTGGTAAACATAAAATGTGCCATATCTACCCTCACATGTAATAAATTTTTGCAGAATAAGAAGTATGTTTCTCCATTTATTTTTCAATGCAGAACTTGGAATTCCCTTCTTAAACACAGTGATATCCATACCTGGTGATTTTAGAATTTGCTTCCAGGATTCATTATGGAATTCTCTATTTTTGAACCATCTCTCTCCATTTCTAAGCAATCCCGTAGTTTCTGCAATGAAAATTTCAGTGATAGTGAATTTAACATCCCCCACTTCAACCTCAGCTCCTTGAAATGTCCTTGCAAATGTTTTAGTGACTTCTTTGTGGAAGCCATTAAATTTCTCAAGAAATTGTAGCCATCCTACCTGTTGCAACATTTCCTTACATTGAGGGTAGCCTTCTAGGTGTTTTGTACCTATTGGTTCGATTCTTACAATAAGACCCATAATTGCTTCTTCAATGTTCAGATTAATATTCTTTTTTCCCACAGAAACAATAACTTTCACCTTCGAATTTATATACCTTTGGTTCTCGGTGACAATGGCTTCAAACTTTAGAATGATATGCCTCTGGTTAATAATGACAATGGCTTCAAACTCCGAACTGATATGCCTCTGGTTGACAGTGACAATGGCTTCAAACTTCGAACTGATATGCCTCTGGTTGACAGTGACAATGGCTTCAAATTCCTCACTGATATATCTCTGTCTCTCGGTGATACTGGCTTCAAATCCCACACTGCTATACCTCTGCGTTTACAGTGATAATGTTCAATCTCTACCCACGGTGATAGGTCTTTGATATTCAAACTGATATATCCTGTGCTTTGCTCACGGTGATAAGGATATCTCGGAATGAAGGGTTGGCTACGGAATGGAGTGATGGAGGTAGTTACAGAATGAGTAAATGAAGTGAGGTGGAGAAAATGAATTAATGATTGAAAATACTGCGGAGATTTTTACAACGGAAAAGAAAATCATCATTGAATGATTTGGTTGGGTGACGCGAGGAAATCAAAGACTTCAGCCTTTTTAACCGCTTAAATGATGTCGGGTATGGAATTTGAAATGAGAGATTTTAATCCAAAGTTTGTGGAGGGTATTTTGGTCATGATCAATAAAAATAATTAAAACAACTTTTTCGAATGATTCATAACTAAAACTATGCTAAAACTTATGAAATGCCATTATAATCAAAACTTGTTACCTCTGCTTTTCATTTTCTTTTTGTGGTCTTTGTCTTCTTTGTTCTCCTTTGGAAGAGTCTTCATAATCCTTCTTGATTCTTCTTATTCATGGATACACTGGATCATTTTGTTGCAATTCAAATGTCTGCTGATTAGTGCCTTCAGGATTTGTAGCTGCGGAATGACTGTCTGGCAGCGGAAAGTCTGGTCAGCTGCAGAATGTCTGTTAAGCTGCAGAATGTACCTGTAGAGTATTTTGATCATGGAATGGAGTGGTTTGGGATATAAGTGAGATGTTATATGAATGAAAATGGACGATGAGTCATGATATGTATGAAGTGGATGATGGAATGGGATGGACTCAGTCTATAAAATGGAGTGGAAGAATCAGAAAAAATGCCTTGCAATCCATGACATGTGTTCTTCATTTACAGCAATACTTCAAACTTTGAATTTTGACATGGAAATGAGGTGGATGAAGTATGGAATGAGATGAATGATATATGGAATGAAGTGAAGTATGAATGAATGAATGAAATGGAGTATGGATGGATAAGTGAATGGAATGAATATGAAATGAAATGGATCATAAGTACAATGGATCTGAACTTATGATTTTGTAACAGCTGCTTGCAAAAACAAAATGGGAAAAGTTAGAGTGTCAGAAAAACTCTGATTTTCACCCTATCTTTTCTGTATAAACATGCCAATCAATGATTGGTTTTCATGTTTATACCTTATTATTATTATTATTATTATTTTTAAAAGAAATGCTTCAGAAAATTTAATCAAGTTGATGAAGAAGAAAGATTCTTCTTCATTAACTTCACATCACTGTTTTCCTGGAACTTCTTGACAAATTATTCTCTTGAGAGTGGTTTGTGATACAGCTTCAATCTATGACCATTCACAAGAAAAGTGACATCTTCTTCATCTATTGTCCTGATTTTTACTACTCCATTGTCAAAAATTTCAACAATTTCATATGGCCCAAGCCAATGTGTTTGAAATTTACCTTGAAAATCCTTGAATTTTGAATCAAACAAGAGAGCCCAGTCACCTTCTTTGAATTTCTTCTCTTTGATGTACTTGTCATGCCATATAATCCTTTGCTGTTGGACTAGACTTGTTTTTTGAACTGCATCTTGTTTGATCTCATCCAATTCATTAATCTGCTCCAGTCTATGCTTTTGTGCCTCCGTTAAATCAAGTCCTAGCTGAACTGCCATTTTGAAAGTTTGAATCTGGAACTCTATGGGAAACAAAACTTGCTTTCCATAAACAAGTTCATAAGGAGTATGGCTTGTTGTGTTTCTCCATGTAGTTCTATAGGCCCACAAGGCTTCAGGAAGCCTATCTACCCAATCTCTTCTATGTAAATGAACAGTCTTTGTTAGGATTCATTCAATGACCTTATTAGTAGATTCCACTTGACCATTTGCTTGTGGATGATAGGGAGTAGATTTTCTATGCCTGATTTTGTACCTCTCCATCATTTGCTCCACTAGCCTTGATGTAAATTGAGCTCCTTGATCTGTAACAATTTCCCTTGGGACACCAAAACGAGTAAAAATATCCTCAAAAAGAAAAGTAACTACGGATGCTTCATTAGCAACAAGTAATGGCTTGGCTTCTACCCCATTTAGTAACATAATCGGTACGAACTAATATATACCTCTTTTTTGTCTTGATGGAGGACTAATAGGTCCTACAAAATCCAAAGCCCATTTTTCAAAAAGGTTGATATTCTTGCACGAGTTGTAATGGCATTTCACCTAAAGGAGAAGGTTTCCCTACTCTTTTGGGAGGCACTGTACAGCATGATATTAGCATCTTTAAACAAGGATGGCTTAATATCCTAAATTAAGGATCTTATGAAATTTGTCCTCTTATCAACAAAGTGTCGCATACAAGGTTCATCATGACATGCTTTGAGAATCTCGGAGCATCTCATCTTCACGAACACACCTTCTGATTAAATTTGGACTGTCTTAGCACAACTCTTAACCCATGAATATTTTGCACTATCATGAATGATTTTCTTTTATCCCTTGCATTCATTATTGAAGGAAATTTTCCACGAAACTAAATAATTAGCAATATCAGCAAACCATGGAGTGTGAGTAGAAATTGCAAAAAAGATATTCATGGTGATCTTCATGGGAGTGTCATCTTTGATATTTTGGAGTCTAGATAGGAAATCAGCTACGTGTTTTGTTTTCTAGGCCTATCTAGAATGGTAATGTTGAATTCTTGTAAGAGCAATAACCATCTTATGACTGCGCCATTAGTAATTGATTTGTTCGTGCAGTATCTAATTGCGGAATGATCGGTGTGAACAAAAAGTTTCATAGCCTGTTATATAGTGTCTAAATTCTTATCAGCACAGAACCATAATATAAAGACTCTTTTTCGGTTACGGTATAGTTTAACTCTGCGGGGAGTCAAATTTTCTTTGGCTGTGATGGCATATGGAATCAAATCTTTTGTCCCAATATTGCTCTGAAACATCTCGAGCTTATCTAGTCGAGATATGAAAAGGTAACTTCCAGTTGGTCACATAATACATAGGTGCTTAATTTTTGGTTTTTTAGGGTTTCCAAAAGCTAACTTCTAAATTAGAAGTCCATTTGAATTCACAATCTTTGGTGAGTAATTTGAAGAGTGGAGATGCTATTTTGGTGAAGTTTTTTATAAATCTCAGATAATATCTGTCAAATAGAGTAAAAGAAAACTTCTAACATCTCTTTGACAACTTGGAATAGATAAGTTAGAGATGACTTCAACTTTTGACTCATCAACTCTAATCCCTTCCCTAAAATGCCAATCACCTAAAATATTTTAGTAAACATCATAAAACATTTTTCATGACTAAGTGAAACATTTTCTTCTTGACATATCTTTAAAACTTTTTCCAAGTTTTCTAAAGCTTCTTCAAATGTATTTCCATAAAGTATGAAATCATCCATGTATACTTCTACACAATCATGTATTAGATCGAAAAATTCCTGTCTTGCCCTTTGGAATTTGCGGGTGCATTGCATAATCCAAATGGCAATACTCGGTAAGCATAGGTACTTTAAAGGACGGGTAAATGTGGTTTTGTCTTGATCTTCAAGTGTACTTGGATTTGATTGTAATCCCTCAAACATCTAAGAATGAGAAGTACTTTTTCCGGCCTAATCATCTAACACTTGATCTGTAGAAGGTAAGGGAAAATGGTCTTTAAGAGTAACTTTTAGTTCTCGGTAGTCAACACATACCCTCCATTTTTCATTTTCTTTGGAACATTACTAAAGGAGAAACCCACTAACTATGGAAATGGATAGGACCAGAGAGGTATTTAACAATTTTTGCAATTCTTCTTTAACAATCTCCCTAAGATTTGGATTCCTTAGTCTTTGAGGTTGTCGATTGGTTTGAAATTTTCCTCTATATAGATGTGATGAGTGCAAGTCTTGGGGCTTATCCCTTTCATGTCATTGTATTCCCATGCATATGTAGAAGAATGTCTACCTTAATACTTTGACTAACTCATACTTGTTGAGATTTTCTAGGTTCTTATTTATGTTCAAAGTTTTGCACAGGAAAAATCTCATATGGAAACCTGAATTGTGTCAATAGAATGAAGAATTGTCTTCCTTGATGAAAAAAACTCAATATTGGATCCCTCTTGAAATGATTCATGTTTGTGTTACGAAGAGGATTCAAAATTTTCTAAGAAGTATTAAATTTTATTATCTTCACTAATTCTGAAATTGTGAAGAGAGGTTCTAAATATTCTTCATCCTCTATCCATTGAGTGTCATCTAGATGTATGGTGTCCTAAAATTTGGAGGATATAAAGTGAATTTCTTAGTTGAACTACGGAGATATACATATCACCATATCTACAACTAATAAAAGCATCGAGAGTGTAGCCAATAAGGTCTTCCTAATATAACGGGATGGCCTCCTAGATTATTCTTAGGAGTTACGATCATGAAATCCACGGTACTCCCAAGAATCTAGGGACATTGGAATGTCTTCTATTACCCCATTTGGTTTGATCACGGATACGTACGCATTGTAATAGTGTGGGTGTAAAGAGAAGATTAGGAAGTTTGATTTATCCATGATTTGTCTACTCATGATATTGATTGTTTGCTCTAAATCAATGAGTGTGTTTTGGATTTCAATTCCATTGATGTGAATTTTGACAAGCTGGATTTCTGGAGTCGAGATACTTTGGAATAAATCTTGCCCATCTTTAATGTCTACCTTTATTTGTCTGCCGGTTGAATTTTCTTTGTTTCTCTTGTTCTTTTCTTGTTTTCTTCATACTCATCTACTTCTTCATTGTTTTGGCTAAAATTGGAATTTCCTTGATGGCTTGTAATAATGGAATTTTAATACAAACATTTCTCGACTCATCTGAAAATCATAATTAGGCACCATGATTTTTTTCTACACCTCTATCAATTTGCTTAGTCTTTAGGAAAAGGGAGGTATAGAAGTAGATGTAGATGGTTGCTCTAATACATGAGTTGAATTTATTGGATCTTTTTGCTTGGATTTTCAGTGTTTGGGTCTTGAAAGGATGTGTCTTCCTCAAGAATTTTATTCACAAGTAGAAGTCTTCCTCGAGTTATCTTGTTCTTGTATAATCACGAAGGTTTCCTCTTTTCAAGTATTCTTCGAGACCTAAGTTGAACATCATTAAGGTCTAGAGGAGTAATTAAGTAAGTTGGAAACCGTTGGCCTTCTATCATGTGTATTCGAGGATTTTGTTATTGGGGTTTTTGGTATGGGTTGAGCAGAGCCAATTGATTTGATTTTGGGGGAAATGGTAATGGGAGTGGTTGATTTTGATGTGGATGGTTTTGATGATGTTGTTGAGGATTTTGTTGAAAATTTTGAGGAAAATTTTGTTGAGCATTTTGAGGATAAAAATGTGATTGTAATTGAATAGGATGGTGGATGATAGTATGGAGAGTATCTTCACATAGGGACTTTGTGTTCCTTGTGCCCAAGATTGAGATTGATTTTTGAAATTGGGGCCAAGGTTCTTTTCGCCCAAGAATTCCAAGGTGAGTTGATTATAGAATTGATCATGAATCCTTGTATTTGAGGTCCTGCGAAGGCCTTCTAGATACAAGATGAGAGACTACGTGAGTCTGTAGGAGTTTCCTCTGAAAAACGACTGAGACCGGGAAGAGAAAGGACAATTCACAGTTTCATGTTTTTTGGAGACAAATGACACAGGTTTCTACAACTTTTACATCAAAGGACACTCTCTCAAGGCATGTTTCTTTCTACATTTGGGACAAAATATTTCCAAGGCATCGAGATTCGACCTTTTGCTTGTTTTGTATCTTAAGGGTGTGTTGTTCACTAAGACTCCCTAAGATGTCGGTTAAAATCATCAAGCATGTGTGTCCTATTTTCTGATCTGCTTGTTGTCCAAGACGATTTCACTTGCCCTTGCAAGAGCGGGATCTCTCTTGGACCTTTAACCCGAGTTTTAGTTTCCCTCTTGAAAGGTTGATACATAACTCGGATATTTCGGGTAATGTGAGTTGTGATATATCCCCTTTTCCCATCATGTTAAGGATATCCAACCATTCATCCCTAATTTTTTCAACAAAAGAGCTTTTAAAGTGTCTTGATCTAGGTTTTCCATTTTTGCTCTTTTGATGTTGTAATTAAAATCTTTCCAACAAATCTTCCAAATTTTCATCTTCTTTTCCAACAACATTTTGAACACTTCTTCCTTGCTGATTCATAGGCATACAATAATCGATACCTCTCTAGAAATGCTTGTTTCATGTCTTTGTGTTCTAATAGAACTGCTGATCAGACTCATAAACCACTTCAATGCTGCTCCTTTCAAAGGACATGAAGGAATATTTCATTTTTGTGACATCTTATAGTGATCATAAGTTCTACACAACACTTCAAATTCAAACCGAAAGGTTTGAGGATCTTCGGTTTTAATTCCATAGAAGTTTGGAAGGGCCAGTGGAAATGTTTTTTCATGGTTGTGTGGTTTCTTCATCGGTGGGAACCCAAACTTCCTATTCTACCTCTTCTTCCATATAACACCTCTTCACCTCCTTCTCCTCCTACCTCTACCTCTACCCCCAAATAGTGTGTGTTCTCCATTAAGAGACTCCTCCTCCTCCTTCTTCGCCATGGTTGACTCTCCTGTGGAAGTGGAAAGGTTTATTATTCCCTAACGGGAGTTTTTAAATCTTCTTCTATGACGGGTTCGGTGGATGAAGTGGAAGGTTTTCTCTAATGGAATATTTGATCTTAGATCTTCTTAGAAGTCCGGGATCGGTAAAAAGGATGGAATGTGGGTGTTTGAGTTGAAGGTGTACTGGCTACGGATCTCTAGATGACAAGTGGTGTTCTAGAAATCAAAATTCTGCTTCTGTGTATAAATCTTCCCCTTGAATCTCTCTCCCTACGCATGTAATTGTTTTTGGATGCTAATAAACAAAGGCTACCTAGTTTCACTTCCCGGCAACGTGCCAAAATGTTTTGTCTCAACCTAGTCTCCTAAATTGAGTTCATTTAATTGTCAACCGGGGGTTGGTAAGCGCTGAAGTGAAGTGCACCATATAAGCCTAGGTGTTTGTCTCTTAATGCGTTGTGTTTAGTGTTTTATGATTTTTTAGGTCTTTTGTGATAGTTTTATGATGTTTGAGTCTTTTGTTGGTTTATATTTGAAAAGCTAGTGGAAAGAAACCAATGATTGAAAACGAGGTAAACCTAATTGGTTGATGACAAATGACAAATGCAATTATAATGTTGACAGAATCAAATCTAAACTATGACTAGCAGAAAGCAAGCTTGATAATGACTTCTAGAAAATGAATCAAAACATAAATCTAACTTGTCCAATTCTTTTTGTCGAAGGTATTTTGGAAGAGAGATTAAGAAATGGTCAAATAAGTATACAGATTCTCCTAAGCTAAGTACTTGTAGAATTGTCTAATCTAAAAGATTAATAAACACAAGCATAATGATGTCTTTATCCATGATTAGAGATTTGTTGAAGCATATTCGGAGGAAAACATTGATACCATCATAAGATCTCTACTCTAAGACTAGTTCCTAACTATATTACGCATTTGATTTAATCATCACTAAACCTCGCCCAAGAGTTATAGATTTCTTTTTAAAGTGATCTTTTGAGGAAAGGCTGCGATTTTATGAAGTAATAAAGAAGTTGAAAAAGTACCTCGAGGCCTTGAGAAATGAAATCTTGTCTTCTATTCCTATGTTTATGAATTAATTATATATTTGGAACAAGAAGAGGTTTGTAAATAATGAAGAAATTTGTTTTGTTAAAATTGGCAGTAATCTAATATGCGATGGATGACAACTAAATGTGGAGTGCAAATGCAATGAGTTAAGCTAAAGCGGAACTTAAGATGTAACTAGTTTTAACTGATCTTGAACTAACGAGTCATTATCAGACTCAAAACAAAATAATAGAACGCATGAGTTAAATGCAATTAGACTCGAGGGTATCTAACTAAGCTATCATGCATTTATTCTATGGAATTATACGATCTACATTTTTCCATCATGATTGGTATTTTGGAAGAGTTTCTTAGAACAATCTTGACTATACAATTCGGTGCAAATGCAAACATAAAGGCGAAAGCAATTTAAAAACTAAGATAACACGACTATCTCATACCCATCATTATGATATTTTGGAAGAGCGTTTTAAGAGCAAGGTCAGCCATGTTACTTAGTGAAAACAAAACCGTTTGAAACATTCATTATCAAAATCATGCCCTTAGACATCATAAGGATTTTTTGGAAGAGTTCTTCTTTTGGAAGAGTGTTTAGAATAAGTGCTTGTGATAGTGAACAAAAGAAATCATAATTAAATCCTACAACACTATAGCCATTTCCCATTCATTATCATGATTTGTTGGAAGAGCTTATTCTTTTGGAAGAGTTCTTAGAACGGGTATAACTATAGTGGCTAATGAAAACAACTATGAATTCGAACTTCAAAAACGTAAAGGCCGGCCTAAGATACTTATCTAAATTACGAAATTAAAGCCGTTCAGGAGGCAGGGGTCCTTTACCACCAGACGGAATCTAACTCAAAATCAACTCAACGCGTTCAAAGAAATGTTGTCTTCTTCATTAAAGGAAAATAACTTGAAACAGAGTATTCTCGGCCTTCAGAAATATAGTAGTCAATCCATGAAATCTAAGCAAAATCCAGTGCTAGCCTCTCGGTTTCTTGAGTGCATTTATATCAAATATTCATAACAAAACTTGCAACAATAAGGGGATCATTGTCTTTTCATATCAAAATCATACTAGAAGTCTAAAGATGGCAGCGTAGAGGGACAAAGGACATCTGGATTGTTCTAGTACTATTAGGAGTCTGCCTCCTTGAATGAGTTCCCACGTACCAAAACCACGTCCAGAATTCGGTTCATTCTTCATGGTGAGCAATGAACGATGAGGACATGATGTGGAATATACCCATGTGTGGCTTTTCCTGAGAGGACACTTGGAACATGCTTGAACGTGAAGACAACTGCAGAATTGGTGGTTAGCTACGGAATGTCTGCATTCTGTAGCTAGTTTCAGTTAAAAATGCATTACAATGACAAAATCAGAAAACTTAGCAAGTTAGCCATGTTATTCATTCTAAAAGTAATTTTAACTAATTTCATTGATCATTTGGGCCTGGGATAACAATGGACAAAGGAAAATGGAGTGAAGTAAGATGAAAGAAAGAACAATCTTTGGGCTCAACACTTGCCATGAGATAAAAATGTCCCTTGCAGAATCCTCATAAACATGAGAGAGGGAACTGAAAGATCCTTTCTTCCACTGTGTTAGCCACCTATAAAAATTTTTATACCAAAAGGTGGCTAAATCATTTTTGGAGCCTTCAAGGAAAAAATTTTATTGCAAAAACTGTTGGCTCTTGAAGACTCTTAAAGGCCCCATGCCTCTTTTCAAAATCTTTACTGCTATGCCCATTATGCCCCACAAATTCTGCTGATTTCCAACAGAGAATACTGCCGCAAGCACCATTTTCCCTTTCCTTCCACTTCCAAAAATAACCTCATTCTTATCCCTTTATTCCCCATAAAATCCCTCATTTTTCATGTTTTCCTTTTTTCCCTTCATCAAAACCCCTGTGATAAGGTTTAAGACTCCTTCTTTGGCTTATCGAAATCCTCGAAACCCTTGAAAAACATTGAAAACTTCATAAAAAGTACATATTTTGGTGTAAAGGTTTAAACCCCCTTGGGCTAAGTCCTTAGCCTTTTTCACTCCATATGCCCTGGCACTGGAACCAAGTGTTGATCTGTTTGCGTGCTTATCGCATCGGAGTTAACATAGTGTGTAAGTCTTCCCCCTTTTTTGAAATCTCCAATGCCGATTAGCCCTTTATACGTAAACCTCCGATCATATTGTTATTCCATATAACCCCAGTGCCCGCAATCAGGCGCTAAAGTACTGTATAAAACCACTTACCCAAAGTTCTGGTCTAACTCGCCCATAGAATTATTTTTCATTATATTAAAGGAAAGGCCGAAAGCAGTTTTCATCGCACCTCTTTTGAGAGGAAATTGGTTTTCCCTGATTGGCAGCGATCAACGGCGCCACCCGACACGTGGCTTGGGCGATATGGAGATACCATTTTCCCTGGACATTAAAGGTTGGATGTGGAGTGAGCGCGATATCGATGCACGCTGTCTGATCTAAGGCCGCTCATCGAACGGTGATCGCACTCTGAAGAAGCCTGTGTGATAAGCGAAGGTATGACGCTGTTATGAAAGAATCCTCGCCGTCGATCTGATCTGCAGATCAATGACCCACGCTCGATCGCCTCGGTCCCCTCATCCACGGCGGCAGTCGGTGGTCCCAGCGCCTCATCAGCGTCCACGCGGTAGAATTTAATGGGGGTGGGTCTTCATTATTTCTGTGCACAGCCAGCAAGCCTATTTTGTGACCCGAAATAATTATACAGTGTGGTTTGATTAAAGGATTTGAAGTCTGGGCATGCTTTATAAGGTTTCTCGATACCTAATCTCCAACATTGATTGCGTGGGTCGATCTCATATGACGGCCCACGTTCGTCCCGAGCTCCCCACTCATTTTTCAACCATTTTTCGCCGAAATAAAGGTTTTAAACCTTGGTCTGCGCTTTTTATTTCATTTTTCTGAATAATGTGACCCCTTCACGTTATTTATTCACCTCCGCTCCTGACCATCGATCTTTGCATGATCCATGGTCTCGATTTAAATTCTTCTTCTGCCTTCCCATTGACTTATTCTGATCATTCTCGACCGTTGGATGATGCCATCCAATGACCACGCTCTCCCCACATGTTCTTCCAAAGCAGTAAACCTATATATGCAGGATTTCGTAATGTTTTTTGTGTTTTGCAGGGTTTAAATGGTTTTTCCGCCATGCTGAAGAAAATTCAAAGGCTGAGGGTGACGATCCTCCTGCCTTCGATTCATCAAAGAAAGTCATTTGCAGGGTTTAAACTTTACGTTTCATCGGTTTTTCATGAGGAATTGATGCCATATCACCCCTGCGCAGCCCTGCGCACCAACAAACACAACGAATCAAGCACAAATCAAAGAATATCAGTGTCGAAGATAGGAACATACCGGAACAGAAGATTAAAAATAGATCTATGGGGATTACGTCTAAGATGGTTTATCAAAATCCTAATCCCCAATTATAACAAAGTTAACAAAAAAATCATAAAGGCTCATCAGACAGAAAGCCTCCACCACCACATCTGAGGCAAATTGATTCCTCCCAGCTACCATAGTGCCACTTGTGCCTCAAAGCATTCAAAAGATGCTGAAGTTATTGATCAAGATCAGGTATTTGCCTCCGCGCAGTCAGAGAAGTTAATTCTGCAAATAAACTTAATGGAAAAATATCAGCAGAGTTACTTTAATATTACACAGAGCCTCAAAAGTCAAAAAAGAGCTCCCACTAAGCTTAAATATTAATGTAAAGTGTTTAATACAGAGGACACCTATGTAAGCTTCTTCATTGAGCCCCCCAAAGGCTGAGAAGCCATTTAAGTCTGTATTAATTATCTTTAGAGATCTTTTATCAGATATCACCTCCTCATTCTTCTATATATACTACTACAGAAGATGAGGGAGGGGTTGGTTGAGTTGGTTGCTAAACTTTGAAATGTAATTGAGCTTGAGACTTCTACCTGTAAATAGTGTTCACTGGCTCTTGGAGCTTTGCTTGTGATAGATAAGTTAGTCTGGGAAGTGTAAATTATTGCTAAACTAAAGCATTGGACTTAAAGTTGTAACTGGTTTGGAGCATCAATACAAGCTGATTTATGGGATCCTGGTCTACGTCGACGGTGATGTTATTTATTATTGTGAATTTTTGTTTTATTTCTATTTCCACTGTGTTCATCTTCTTTTATAAAGAACAACATGCATAGATTTAGGACCTACTGTATATCAGTACCCTTCTCTGACTGAAAATCTTTATCTTCATGTTTTCTACCAAATCTGTGTTATTTAGGAATGATTTAATTCATTTTAAGCATAGGAATGTTGGCGTTCCCTCGTCCTATTGTTTTAGCTGAATATTGTTCTTGGATGTTACTTTCATTTCATGTTAAGTAGAGATGGACTAAGGAAGATATGTTGTGCCCTGGTCCTAGTTTTATCTCCAAACATTGTCTGAATGTTTCCCTTGGAATGTATTAAAAGCTGGCTAGTTTAGAAGTACGTACCAGATCTTAGACCATCCTGTGTTATCATTTGTGTTTCCCTCTGTTTTTATATGTTTTCTATTGAAAGTGTATCAAAGGATAGCTAGTTTCAAAGTACTTACCAGATCCTAGTTTACTTTCATGTCTTGCTTAAGTGTTTGTCAAAGGCTGGCTAGTTTCAAAGTACTTACCAGATCCTAGGCTACTCTTTGTTCTTCATGTGTTTAATTCCCCTTATTTTTGTATCATTTCATTCCGTAAATCAAATTTCAAAGAGATCCTTAGACATAGATGACTTGCCCCATGGACCACTCTTGCCCCTTGCTGTTTCAATTAAACCCTATTATGACTCCATAGCCCAATGGACTAAAACCTGCAATTATCTATCTTCTTGGCCAAAGCTTGTTCTATTTGCTTGCAACTTCTCACCTTTGAAAATCGTTGCACTTAGAACTTTCCACCTCAAACAGTAATCATGCTCAACCATCCAAAAAAAAAAACAAACCCTTGGCCTTCATAACTAGCCTAATATCATTATCCAAAACTCCAAAGACAAATCCATCTTTGCACTTATTGGAGAGATCCCTCTCTAGATTCAGGAGGGCTGGATCCTAGAATCCCAAATTGGTTGAAACGATGTTGTTTCTGTGATCGGATTTTGCCAATATTACTGATTAGAGATTCCTAACATTTCTGGCGACTCCGCTGGGGAATTTCTGAGCAATTTGAATTTTTAGGTAATCATAGGACATCAGAGATTTGATTCAAAGAACATTTTTTATATCAACTAGACGAGCCACCAGGACCTAACATTTCTGGTGACTCCGCTGGGGATTGAAGTTGAATTTTCACCTTAGGTTCCCTTAAAAACTTCATAAAAATTTGTGAGTAAGAAGCAGCTTTTCAAGCACTACCAAGAGATGGTAATCATGATGAAACTTGTTTGAATCCGTGAAAAACTAGGTAAACCCTAGGATTCTCATAAGACTTTATCTAACCTTGAAAGATCAACTGGCTTAGCCATAAGAGTAGAATTTCTTTGTCTCATAACCGTAAATATGTTTTGAAACAGAGTTAGGACATTCTTAGAAACCACACAACTGAAAAATAACTCAGATTGGTATCTAATAAACATGGTGGTGGACCATAAAACCTTTTACCTCCTTAGGAGCTAAAAACTTCCACTTGGCGACTCCATAATCCTGAACAGACCTAAAGACTCCACTGGGAAGAACCCTTATAATTGTAATATCATTCAAACTCAGTTAGAGGACTGTAGGATTAAAATTTGGGTAAACATATCAGTTGACCATTTAAATACTGTCATACCTGGTTGAAATTTTCTTGTTTATTGGGGTCTAAAAAACACGTCATAGTGGCTCCTAGAAACATTCACACTAGAGCCTACCCTGACCCTGATCCACCTGAGATAGTTGATAACCCAGAAAGTATCCTTAGGAAGTCTCTTATGATTAAATTCTCAATTGTTTTCAGATCACCCTTGAGAGCTAATTCAGTTCCTAAAAATATTTCAGCTCTACAACAGTTACAAGTTGACTTAGTAAATCCATTTAGAACTAGTTCTCTTGATGATTTAGATCAGTTAGATTCTGAGTCTTCACTTTCATCTCTTGAAACAAGTGAAAATCATGGTAGTAGAGAAAAAACACCTCCTGATTTACATTTCCTTCACAACTTAGGTGTCTCTCATCCAATATCAGCTCAACAATCTAATCCTGGTCCATCCACTTCGGCTCACCCTACATCCACTATCCAAACCACTCCACTTCAGCCCAATTTCGCTTTTGTTAATCCACCTCTTGTGAATCCACCCCCACCACATATCATGGCAGCATGGTATGCTCACTTAGTCCTTCCTGTACCATTAGTCAATCTTCCACAGGACTATCAGTCCAAAATTCCATTGTATGATGTTAGTAATGCTACAACTGCATCACAACATGTGATAAGATGAATGACTACTTTGACAGAAATGAAATTGATGATGATTCGGTCAAACTTACACTATTTGCTCAAAGTCTAGGGGGAGAAGTAATAAAATGGTTTAAAGGCTTAACCCCCCATAGTATCAATGATCTCCAAGCTTTCCATCAAACGTTCTTAAACAAATGGGAAGTAAAGAAGAACCCTCTCCAAGTCCTTTCTGATTACAAGAACCTCCATAGAAACACTGGGAAAGCGTACAAGCTTATTGTACCAGATTTAACAGTGTATATAATGCACTTTCCCCAAATCTAAAACCTCCACAAGGCTCAGCTTTAAACAAGTTCCCTGAAGGGTTTGACCCTAAGATGGCCTATCAGCTAAGAGAGAGAGATCCTGCAACTCTTGAAGAGATGCAAAAAGGTGCTCTTTCTGTGGAAGTCAACTTGATGGAGAAGAGAGCAAGAATGAAAAATTAAAAGAGAGTGTTCTTTAGAGAGGAATCTACACCCTCTACTTCCAACTCAAAGATGGAGAGAATGATGGAAGAAATGATAAAGAAAATGATCATCCTTGAGAGAGCACAATCCAGTCAAAACCAAACTGCTCCTCAAAATAGAAACTAGAACCTGAATCAGAATTTTAGAAGGAACCAACCTCCAAACAGACCCAGGGAATATGACCAAAATATCACTCCTCCCTTTCTTCAAAACTATGTAAGTGAGGTTGAGTAAACATATAAGATAATAGAGGAAGATGATATCAACATGCTGGGGGTAGATGATGATGATTTTAAGATTCATTATGATAGAAAACTAGGTCTTTATACACCTTATGATGACAAAAAAGATGATGATGAAAGTTATTATCAAGACATGGAAAATGTCATCATAGAGTCTCAAAAATAATATGACCTTAAAAGCAAAACCAGTCAACAAACTCCCAACACCAAAACCTCTGAAAAATCTTTACAAAACAGCACTGCAACCAAGCCTAAAATTGTCAAACAAAGGGAGAAAATAGTGGTTGTTATTTCTGATAAAGGTAGAGAGAAAGACACTCAAAACAATGAAAAACAGAGTGCAGACCTTAGCAGTACTAACAATTCAGCTAGTACTCCTGTGAATTTTTTTTTGTCAAATGTAAATAAAACAAATCAGCAAGTTGATGTTGCTAATAGACGAGCAACTAGTAAGGCTGAGACAAGTTCTTCAAAGAACCAAATTTCTTTCAGCCTAGAGCAGGAAATTTCAAAGATTAAAATTTATGTTCCCCTCACTAAGTTAGCTTCCCAGCATGTATATAAGACCCAAATTTTGAAGGCTTTAAACATTGAAGATAATAATGACATAGTCAATCTTAATGATGACAAGCCAGAGCTTATTTTTGGTCCTAAGATTGAAGGAAGATATCAAGAGGGACCTGTTCCTCCCTTTTATGTAAGTTTAAACGTTCATGAAAAAATTTTGCACAATGCTATGCATGATTCTGGGGCTTCTCATAATTTAATGCCTAAAGCTGTGATGGAGAGCCTTGGTCTAGAAATTACCAGACCTTACAAAGACCTTTACTCCTTTGACTCAAGCAGAGTAAAATGTTTAGGATTAATTAAGAACCTCTGCGTTAACTTAGCCTAGATTCTAGACAAATGCTTAGTAATGGATATTGTTGTGGCTGATGTGCCCCCAAAGTATGGAATGTTATTATCAATATCCTGGGGGCTAAGTTACAAGGGACTATGAAAATGGACATGACCTATGCGACTATCCATGTTTTCAATCAAACTAGAAGACTTTACAGGGAGTCTCATATGCAATAAAAAGTTACAAGTCAAGACAGACCACAAAAATCTCCTCTATATTATGTAAATACAGGCCTTGATTCTTTTATTATGTTTAGCGACGAAACATTTAGTGAACAAGTCACTTTAACTGGATTAATGGCCAATAGGGAGAACGAGGTACACAACGTAGGAGTGTCAAAACAGTCTGCTGCATTTGAAAAATCTAGCAAACAAAACACAGGTCTTGAGCTACAAATCGTGTGTCCTTTTATTTTAAACATTCACAGTCAAGAAAGCAGTCCTCAACCCAATAAAAGATCTGAGGAGTTAGAACAAGTTCAACTAAGTGTTGATATTCAACAACAATCAGAAAGCACGGTAGTTGAAGAGGACAGTAACCAAGATGAAACCGAAAATATTCCTCTGTGGAGTATGTATTTTGATGGGTCTTACACTAAGACCAACGCTGGTGCAGGTGTCTAGATCTTCAACACTGAAAACAACCACACAAAAAGCATTTCTTGCAAATTAAACTTTCAGTGTTCTAACAACATAGCAGAATATGAATCCTTGCTTCTAGGCTTGCATTTTTTGAAAAAGTTAGGAGCCAAAAGAATCAATGTCTATGGGGATTCAGAGTTGGTCATTAGGCAAGTCAATGGGGAGTATAACGCAAATCATCCCAGACTTAGAGCCTATCGAAACGATGTCATGGACCTTTTGAAAAAATTCGAGGATTCCAAACTAATTTTTGTCCCGAGAAAAAGTAATATTGTTGCCCACAATTTAGCTTTTGCAGCTAGAACGTGCTTAACACCATATGAAACCAAAGACTGCACAAATCAGATAAAATTCAGACCAGTCGTGCCTGATAATGAAAAGTATTGGTAGGTGTTTGACGAAGACAAACAAATAGAACTCTTACTGCAATTCAGAAAGGAATTCGAACTAAATAGTTCGGACTTAGATTATGATACAGACTGCAGTGAAGAAAATTTTCTTGGAGAAGAAGAACCATCTCCTAAACTTGCCAATATTAATATACTATCAAGCAAACTTGAAAACAAAACAAAGCTCACTGCAAGATTAGAAATAGAAGAGTTAGAAACCCTGTTGTCCAAAGATGAAAGTTTGCCTAGCAGTCTGGCACCTTTAGAAGAGTTGTTTGATTTTAATGATGTGGCAAATAAACCAAAACTAGAACCTGCAGAGACTGAAGTGGAAGAGTGAAATATAGGCAGTGAACTTAAACCAATGATGATCAAACTGTCTAAGACTTTACTAGCTCACATTAAACTCAAATACATAGAGCTGTTTAAGGAATTTTCTGATGTTTTTGCGTGGAGTTACGAAGATCTGAAATCCTATGACACTGAAATAATACAGCACAAAATTCCCCTCAAAGAAAACCAAAAACCATTCAAACAGAAACTGCATAGAATAAACCCTGTCCAGTTGCCCTTGGTTCAGAAGGAGATCACGAAAATGTATGAAGATGGTATTATTGTCCCTATTAGATATTCTGAGTGGGTGTCTAATCTAGTGTCGGTTAGGAAGAAAATTGGAGAAATCAAGCTTTGTATAGACTTTAGAGACTTAGAAAAAGTTTCATTAAAAGACAACTACCCTTTATCTAAGATGGATGATATTTTACAAAAGGCGGTAGGGTCTAGAAGAATTTCTTTGCTTGATGGCTACTCAGGGTACAATGAGATCTTAGTTCACCCTGCTGATCAATTAAAGATAACCTTTACTACACCATGGGGCACTTTCATGTATGTGAAAATTCCTTTCGGTCTAATGAATGCTGGAGCAACTTTTCAAAGAGCCATGGACATAACATTCTCGGAAGAATTGGGCTTCTTCATCATTATACACCTTGAAGATGTCACTGTGTTTTCAAAAATAGATGAAGAACACTTAAAACACTTGAGAAAAGTTTTCTAGAAATGTAGAAAGTTTGGGATATCTTTAAACCCTAAGAAAACACTTTTTGGGCTCCAAGAAGGTAAACTTCTTGGGCACATCATTTCAGAAGAGGGTATGAACATAGATCCCAAAAGGATTGAGGCCATATTGCAAATCTCTCATCCTCGGAAAATCAAGGAGTTGCAATCTTTCATTGGAAAGATTAACTTTTTGAGAAGGTTCATACCCAACTTAGCTGAGCTCCTTAGGAATATAAAAAACATGTTGAAGAAGGAGCAAGGGGTAAAATGGACCTTCGAAGCAAAGAAGTCCTTTGAGCTGGTGAAACAAGCGTTAACCAAAACACCATTTCTAATAAGTCCTAATTTTTCAAAATATTTTTATATTTTTTCGTTTGCATCAGAACATACCATAGTTGTTGTCTTGTTACAGAAAAATCCACAAGGACAAGAGCAGCCTATTGCATTCTTTAGCAAGGCATTGAGGGATGCCCCCGTAAAGTATAACATTATGGAGAAGCAAGCTTTTGATTTGGTTAAAGCTCTGAAAGACTTCAGAGTATACATCCTTCCTTCACACATCATTGCCTTCCCAAACTCATTTGTTAAAGACATTCTAATGCAGGACCCAGATGGTAAGAGATGTAAGTGGATTGCTGTTATCCTTGAATATGATTTAGAGATAAAACCCACTAAGTTGATCAAAGGCCAAGGTCTAGCTAGATTAATGGATGAATCCAATTTTGAAGTTCTTGATATTAATATGATTAATGCTTTGGATGCTCAAGAGGAAATCTCAACTCCAATTGTTGAAGACCATTTTAAGAATTCCTCTTGGTATGTTGATATTATTTATGTTTTTCTTAATTTAAATGCACCTCCCGGTTTGACAAAAACAAAGGTAAGGTTCCTAAAGTTAAAAGCTGTAAACTATTTCATTATAGATAGTTGTCTTTATTGGAAAAATGCAAGTGGTATATTGCTTCAATTTTTGCCTGAGTTTGATGCAGAGAAGGTTAAGCGTGAGTTCCATGAAGGAGAGTGTGGAGGCCACTTGTATTGGAAAAAAATAGCCAACAAGATCTTGAGGGCTGGTCACTATTGGCCTACTCTCTTTCATGATGTATACAAGATGATCATTACCTGCCATAAGTGCCAACTTTTTGAAGGCAAAAGAAAACTGCTACCTCTACCTTTGCATCAAATCACTGTTGGAGCTCCTTTTCAATAGTGGGGACTTGACTTCATAGGAGAAATCCATCCACCATCTTTTTCCCAGCATAGATGGATTCTCACTGCCACAAACTATTTCACTAAGTGGATATAAGCCATTCCTTGTAGGTAGGCCAATGATTCAGTTATTATAAAATTCACAGAGACTAACATTCTCTCCAGATTTGGTTGTCCTACCAAGATCATCACTGATAATGCAGCAGCATTTAGATCAAAGAAGATGGTTGACTTCTGTCACAGATATCAGATAACATTGGGGCATTCCACGGCCTATAACCCTCAAGGTAATGGACTTGCTGAATCCTCAAATAAGATTTTAGTGAACATAATCAAGAAACTGTTGGAGGACAACAAAAAGTATTGGCACACAAATCTAGTTCATGCATTTTGGGCTGACAGATTGACTTTGAAGAAATCTATTGGCATGTCACCTTTCCAGCTTGTGTATGGTACTGATGCAATTTTTACAACCAGCCTTGGTGTACCAGTGATGAGGTTGATTCAAGAGTTTCAAACTGAAGATAATGACATAATCAGAAGAATAAATCAGAGCATTCATCTTCAGCAAACCAGGGAGGAGATTTATAACAAAGCATTGCAGAAGCAGGACAACATTAAAAAGCTTTTTGACAGACGAACAAAGGCCAGAAATTTCAAGATTGGGGATAAAGTTTTAAAGTGGGACTCAAGGAGGGAAGACAACGACAAGCATGGAAAATTTGACAACTTCTGGCTTGGCCCTTACTCTATTCATTCAGCCACTGGTAACAATGCCTATTTCTTACAAGAGTTGAATGGAGCAGAATTATTTCGGGTTCCTGTAAATGACAGGATGCTTAAGAATTACTTCTCTTGATACATTTCATGTTTTGAAAGAATTTTTTTCTTTTTCCCATTATAAATATTTCATCCACCATTGCATTCAAAGTTACAAAAAAATAAAAAATACAAAAACAAATAAAAGAATGAAAAGAGGGCAGATTGTGAAAACAAGAAAGGTATAGCCCCATACCAAAAAGAGAAACAAATTTGAAAGTGTGCAAGCTCAAATGCCACTCCTGGAGAACACACTTCTAGTTAGTCAAACAGCCTAATCTTGACTAATTAGTTTTAAATTTTCTGCTGATAGAATAGTGAATTCGATTTGCCAAACTGTTTAATCTTAGATTATCAGTAGATAGTTTAGGATAGAAATTTAAGGTTCAAACATGCTCAAAATCTGAACCTAATTTTCCGAAGAGAGGTGACTCAAAGCTTTTTTATTTGTGAGTCGAAACAAAGGTAAATCTGGTTCTAATCAGCTTAAAATCTGAACCAGTTGACAAAGGAAAGATAGCTCAAAACAAGAGTCAAAACAGGGTTGTAAAAGAGATGAAGGAAATGCTTTCAGATTTCAGATCTCAAGCCTTCCATTTTTGCTTTAAATTTTGTGAAAAATAATGTCTATGTGCAGCTTGTTTTTATGCCATAGATCACATCAAGTCAAACAACTTAATGTTGACTTGGATGTTTTTAAATTTCTTTTGTAGAATTTAGAAAATAAAGTCTGTTGGACAGTTTAATCCCAATAGATGGTAGATTAGGTAGAGAATCATGTGGGCTCAACTATTTAATCTAAGTCCATGGAGAAATAAGGAGTAGAAATAGATTAGATTTCCTACTTTCAAAAGAATAAAATGTTGTAAAAGAGTTTTCCAATCCAATTGCACTCTAAAGAAGAAAAAATGTTAGATTTGTAGGATTGGGTAGGTAGAGAGCTTGTTGATGAAAGATCCATTGTTTTTATGGCTGCTAATATGTTTTCAGAGCAAGATCATCCCAGCAAAGGAAGAGTAGCCCAAATGGATGAGGCATAGGTCAGCTTTCCACAGAAAGCAAGTTTGAAGTTCTTGATGCCTTCAAGAAGGCACCATCCCCAAGTGGAGCCACTGTTAGCCACCTCTAAAATTTCCTATACCAAAAGGTGGCTAAATCATTTTTGGAGCCTTCAAGGAACAAATTTTATTGCAAAAACTGTTGGCTTTTGAAGACTCTTAAAGGCCCCATGCCTCTGTTCAAAATCTACACTGTTGTGCCCATTATGCCCCAGAAATTCTGCTGATTTCCAAGAGAGAATACTGTTGCAAGCACCATTTTCCCTTTCCTTCCACTTCCAAAACTAACCTCATTCTTATCCTTTTCTTCCCCATAAAATCCCTCATTTTTCATGTTTGCCTTTTTTCCCTTCATCAAAACCCCTGCGATAAGGTTTAAGACTCCTTCTTTGCCTTATTGAAATCCTCAAAACCATTGAAAAACATTGAAAAATTCATAAAAAATACATATTTTGGTGTAAAAGTTTAAGCCCCCTTGGGATAAGTCCTTAGCCTTTTTCACTCCATATGCCCTGGCACTGGAACCAGGAGCTAAGCTATTTCAGTGCTTATCACATCGGAGTTAACACAATGTGCAAGTCTTCCCCCCTTTTTTGAAATCTCCGATGCCGATTAGCCCTTTATATGTAATCCTTCGATCATATTGTTATTCCATATAACCCCGGTGCCCGCAATCGGGCGCTAAAACACTGTATAAACCCACTTACCCAAAGTTCTGGTCTAACTCACCCATATAATTATTTTTCATTATATTAAAGGAAAGGCCGGAAGCGGTTTTCATCGCACCGCTTTTGAGAGGAAAGTGGTTTTCCCTGATTGGTAGCGATCAACGCCGCCACTCGACACATGGCTTGGGCAGTATGGCAATACCATTTTCCCCGGACATTAAAGGTCGAATGTGGAGTGAGCACAATATCGATGCACACCGTCCGAAATAATCTCTGCCGTCGATCTGATCTGCAGATCAATGACCCACACTCAATCGCCCCTTTCCCCTCATCCACAGCAGCAGTCGGTGATCCCAGTGCCTCATCAGCGTCCACGTGGCAAAATTTAATGGGGGCAGGTCTTCATTGTTTCCATGCACAACCAAAAGCCTATTTTGTGACCCAAAATAATTATACAGTGTGGTTTGATTAAAGGTTTTGAAGTCCGGGCATGTTTTATAAGGTTTGTCGATACTCGATCTCCACCGTTGATCACGTGGGCTGATCTCATCCGATGGCCCACATTCATCCTGAGCTCCCCACTCATTTTTAAACCATTTTTCGCCGAAATAAAGTTTTTAAACCTTTGTCTCCGCTTTTTATGTTATTTTTCCGAATAATGTGACCCCTTCACATTATTTATTCACCTCCGCTCCTGACCGTCAATCTTTGCGCGATCGATGGTCTCGATTTAAATTCTTCTTCCACCTTCCCTTTAACTTCTTATGATCAATCCTGACCATTGGATGATGCCATCCAATGGCCATGCTCTCCCCACATGTCCTTCCAAATAAGTAAACCTATATATGCAGGATTTCACAATGTTTTTTGTCTTTTGCAGGGTTTAAATGGTTTTTCCGCCATGCTGAAGAAAATTCAAAGGCTGAGGGTGAGGATCCTCCTGCCTTCGATTCATCAAAGAAAGTCATTCACAGGGTTTAAAATCCACGTTTCATTGGTGTTTCATGAGGCATTGATGCCATATGACCCCTGCGCAGCCCTGCGCACCAACAAACACAACGAATCAAGCACAAATCAAAGAATATCAGTGTCGAAGATAGGAACATACCAGAATAGAATATTGAAAAAAGATCTATGGGGATTACATCTAAGATGGTTTATCAAAAGCCTAATCCCCAATTATAACACAGTTAACAAAAAAATCATAAAGGTTCATCAGACAGAAAGCCTCCACTGCCACATCTAACGCAAATTGATTCCTCCCAGCTACCACAGTGCCACTTGTGCCTCAAAGCATTCAAACAGAGGCTGAAGTTATTGATCAAGATCAAGTATTTGCCTCAGCGCAGCCAGAGAAGTTAATTATGCAAATAAACTTAATGACAAAATATCAGCAAAGTTACTTTAATATTACATAGAGCCTCAAAAGTCAAAAAAGAGCTCCCACCGAGCTTAAATCTTAATGTAAAGTGTTTAATATAGAGGACACCTATGCAATATTCTTCATTAAGCCCCCCAAAGGCTGAGAAGCCATTTAAGTCTGTATTAATTATCTTTAGAGATCTTTTACCAGATCTCACCTCCTCATTCTTCTATAAATACTACTGCAGAAGATGAGAGAGGGGTTGGTTGAGTTGGTTGCTGAACTTTGAAATGTAATTGAGCTTGAGACTTATACCTGTAAATAGTATTCACTGGCTCTTGGAGCTCTGATATTGATAGATAAGTTACTCTGGGAAGTGTAGATGATTGCTAAACTAAAGCATTGGACTTAAAGCTGTAACTGGTTTGGAGCATCAATACAAGCTGATTTATGGGATCCTGGTCTATGTCGACGATGATGTTATTTCTTACTGTGAATTGTTGTTTTATTTCTGTTTCCACTATGTTCATCTTCTCTTATAAAGAACAACATGCATAGAGCTAGGACCTACTGTATATCAGTACCCTTCTTTGACTGAAAATATTTATCTTCATGTTTTCTTCCAAATCTGTGTTATTTAGGAATGATTTAATTCATTTTAAGCATAGGAATGCCAGCGTTCCCTCGTCTTATTGTTTTAGCTGAATATTGTTCTTGGATGTTACTTTTATTTCATGTTAAGTAGATATGAACTAAGGAAGATATGGTGTGCCCTGGTCCTAGTTTTATCCCCAAAGACAGTCTGAATGTTTCCCTTGGAATGTGTTAAAAGCTGGCTAGTTTATAAGTACTTACCAGCTCTTAGACCATCTTGTATTATCATTTGAGTTTCCCCCTGTTTTTATATGTTTTCTATTGAAAGTGTATCAAAGGCTGGCTAGTTTCTAATTGCTTACCAGATCCTAGTTTACTTTCATGTCTTTCTTAAGTGTTTGTCAAAGGCTGGCTAGTTTCAAAGTACTTACCAGATCCTAGGCTACTCTTTGTTCTTCATCTGTTTAATTCCCCTTATTTTTGTATCATTTCATTCCATAAATCAAATTTAAAAGATATCCTTAGACATATATGACTTTCCCCATGGACCACTCTTGCCCCTTGCTGTTTCAATTAAACCCTATTATGACTCCATAGCCCAATGGACTAAAACCTGCAATTATGTATCTTCCTAGCCAAAGCTTGTTCTATTTGCTTGCAACTTCTCACCTTTGAAACTCTTTGCACTTAAAACTTTCCACCTCAAACAGTAATCATGCTCAACCATCCAAAAACAAAACAAACCCTTGGCCTTCATAACTAGCCTAATATCATTATCCAAAACTCCAAAGACAAATCCTTCTTTGCACTTATTGGAGAGATCCCTCTCTGGATTCAGGAGGGGTAGATTCTAGAATCCCAAAGTGGTTGAAATGATGTTTTTTCTGTGATTGGAATTTTACAATATTGCTAATTACAGATTCCTAATACACTGTGAAAATCCATCTTTGTTGTTTGTGTGGAAACATTAGGTGAAGGATAAGTGTGCATGCCTTGAATAATTTATGGTTTCCCACTCTTCAAGTCCATGAACTCCATCTGCAACGCTTTCCAATCAGTGGTAACCTTCCCCAAGGTAATCAACCACTGGACACCCAAGATGATATTGGTGTATGGTATGTCAACTACAAAGAAGTGATCCACCAAAGTGTAGGATCCCATAGTGACAAAAAGTGATGGACCATATTCCATGCATTGCATGGTTCTATCTCTTGGGACCAAAATAGAAAATCCATCAAAAATATCAGTGGGGATTCTTCTCCTTTTCACTAGGTGAGCATCAATAAAGTTGTGGGCTGCCCCACCGTCAATCAAGATAGACACTCTCTGGTTCATGACTGAACCTTGTACTCTTAGGTTTAAGTACTTAGGCACTCCTCTCAAATAGGCAAGAGTCCCACTTGTTGGAACAAAGGCTCCATCTCCATCTGTAGATGGTGTTTGATCTTCCTCCTCATCATCACTAGCGCCGTGACCCCTCCTAGGTCCATCATTTCCATCTTCCTCCTAAAAATCTAAGAAGACTTCTATATAGTGTGCCTTTCCAGCAGCACATCTATGTCTCGGTACCTAAGGCTCTTGGCAAGTGAAACACAATCTCTTTTTCCTCAATTCCCTCCAGAGATCAATTTCAAGAGGTTTCTTCAGTGAGCTCTACTTCGGAGGAGCAGTTTTCCCTTCCTTCACCTTAGAAGAGTGAGGGGCTTTGCTTTGGAAAGTAGCCTTTTATTTTGGCAAGGCATCTTGGAGATCTCTAGCTCTCTCAATGGCATCATGAAAAGTGATGGGCTTGGTAGACTTAACCAACCCATGCAAAGGTTCCTCCAGGCCATCAATGAACATGTAGACCCTCCTTGCTACAAATAGATCAGGAACCATGACTAATAATCTCAGAAACTCAGATATATAAGTCTCTGCATCTCTTGTCTGTTTCAGCTTTGCAAGGCTTATGAAGGGTGCTTCGGGATCCTTCCAGTCAAACCTCTCCACTAGTCTTCTAGTGAACTCATCACAGGTAGTCACATTTCTATGTCCCAATGTAGACAACCGATGGAACCACCAATTGCGTGCTTCACCCTTAAAGTGCGGTGATGCAATCTTGATGGTTTCAACTTCAGGGACTTTGCTCAACTGGAAATAGATATCCAGATTTTCCACCCATTCTTTGGAAGAACTAGAGGATGATCTGTCAAACTTGGGAAAAAATAATCTTCCCATAGTGTGGTGTCTTCCATGAAATAAACCACCATCTCTATACTACTGCCATGGTCTTCTCCGGTCCTTGAGATGGCAAAAGTCTTGGAAACTCAAGTTATCCTTGAATCTCTAACTCTGAGAATCATACTCCACAAAGAAACCTTAAATGGAGGCTTTCTCTTGTGGTCCTTCATTCTCCACAACCAAGAATATAGGCATATTAGAGTGTTGTGAGGCTTGTTGAGCTTGTGGCAGGCTCACAGGTTGACCAGTCCCATAATGAGACATGTCAGAGCTTTCTCCTTGATGATATATCCCAAGAGATTCCATCATTATATCCATCCTCATCTCCTTGATCTCCTTGGAAGGATCTTGCATTTCCACTAACAGAGTTCTTGAAAACTCTTGACCTTCTTTATCACTGGCAGTTTCAGGGGCTTTACCCTTGTCTTGATCTTCAGTAGTATACTCTTACTTCTTATGACTTCTACTTTGGTACCTCTTCTCCCTCTCAATAATAGGTTCATCTTCTTCTTAGTGCAACATGGCTGGGGCTTCAAAGCAAGCACATGCTATGCCAAGAAAAGAGCTTTGATACCACTATAATGTTCCCAAATTGGGGATTGCACAACAAGCTAGGAAAATAACACACTCCTTGGGAGATTCATGCATAGAATTGATTTTGCAGCCCTTGGATCCCTTAGATTGGCAGATTTGGATTCTAAATCCAAAAGGGAAGAAAAAACAAATCAAATTAGGTGTGGTAAACATATCTCCCACAACCTAGTCTAGCTGGAAAACACCCTACAAGAGGGGCTGCAGCTATGCACAAAAGGAAGCTTCAGGAATAACATTGTATTTGATAATATAAGCAGGAGGCCATCAAATATAATCAATAAATGAATGTACAGTAGTAAATAAGAAGTAAATTGAAGCTCTTTCAATATACAGTAAGTTACATGAGACAAGAGAGCAAGATAGCTTTAGAAAAGAGAGCTGCAACATAGATAGATCAGAAGAAAGAGGATAAACAACGTTATTTTTATGAGCTGTAGCAGTTGTAAATTATAGCTCAGATCTAGGACAGATCTGCGGATTAAACATCAAATCTATATCAGATCTGGAAACTAGATGGTTTTCTTTACAAGATCCCCTTGGGGTTTTGACCAAATCATGCATAAATAAGAGTAGATCTAAGAAACAAGTTGTAGATCTGGAATTTGCTGCATTAAATTTCTGAATTTAACATTTTATTACAATGGATCAAATCTAAATAGAACATGGATCAAAAATCTAATCCATGGATCACCAAGTGGAAGTCAAGGCCCAACACTAGAGATCTCTGATCTAAACTAGGAGCAAAACACCATGAAAATCCTCACACAAAAATAACGCAGTCCATCAATAGGAACAGTGTTGTAGCTCAAATGACATGGTTAACCACTGTAAAATTGCAGATCTAAAGTACAAGGAGAAGAGACACTCTTCCAGGAGGTTAAAATACACAGTCCATGAGAAGAGGCTCCCAAAAACAAACTAGATCTATGAAGATATAAACTCCACATGCTGCAGCTTGCAAAAGCAGTCAAATCCTCACTTGATCTATGCTTCTAATGAAAGTAGAGCTTGTCCACAAGCCTAATAGTGCATCAATTCAACAAATTCTCCTCCAAGAATCCTCAAAGGAAGAGGTGAAATCCCTGCATAGGACTTTCCACATACAATCTTCCACTAAACAACAGAGAATGGTATTTGTCTAAGAAAAAAAATACTCAGAAATATGATCAATCAACAACCTTATTTTTCTTCCCTCCCTCTCCTCTTATAAGATGGAAAGCCTTTGAAAACCCTAAACCACCTTGATGTGTTAGCCCTTTTCATATGAGAGGCCTCCTTCTAGAACTGCGATGTCCCTTTTGGAGATGCAATGAACCTAGACAGTGCTGTTGATTTGGTCAAGGTTGACCCAGTCTTTAGCTCAAATCTCTTTCACACCTGCAAGTGATTATTTACATGGCCCTAATTTATCTTTGTTCATATGGGCATTGATTTATTCAGCCTTTTAGGAGTTTTACATGTCCTCCTTTATTCATTTATTATTACAGTATACATTGAAATGGCTTTCAATGGTTTGAGGTTCGAGTATGCACTAGAGGGAAGCTCTAACTACATAGCTTGGAAGGACAATATGGAGGTGGTGCTTGAAAATAATGGCTTGAAGGAGTTCATCGATAGCGATGTTCTTAAGCCCACTTCAGCGGATACTGCAGTACTAGACGTATGGCAAAAGAAAGTAGCAAGGGCGAGGAGGATTCTGCTGGAAGGTGTGAAAGACCATGCTGTGTCAAACCTTCATGTTAGAGCCACTCCATTTACAATGTAGAAGGCTTTGGCAGATCTTTTCCAAAGCTATAGCGACCATAAGAAATTGGCGCTAAAGGATAAACTCAAAAAAATCAAGATGGAGAAGAATGAAACTATTCTTGTATACTTGAAAAAAAATTTCCAATGCAGGGATGAGCTTGGTGGTGTAGGATTTAGTGTTCTAAATGATGAATTGGTGAGCTTGGCTCTCCTTGGGCTTCCAAATATTTGGAAAAATTATAAATACTTTGTCTATGGATGGGAGAAACTGCCAGATTGGGAGCGAATGTAGTCAGATCTAGTGTAGGAGGAGATAAGGCAGACCACCAAGGATGGCTCTTCATCAAAGCATGATGACGAAGAGGATTTTTCTTTGGATAACCAGGAAAAGAAGAAGAAGGGGAAGAAATTCCATTCTAGATCTCAGGCCAGTGAGGATGGCAAGGAGCACAACATGTCCAAAGTGAATTTTTTTCACTATCACGAGTTTGGACATATTGCCGCAAATTTTTCACATAAGAAGAAGAACAATATGGCTACTGGCGCTGGAGCTAGTGAGTCCCTTACCTCGCAATTTGAGCTTGAATTCTCATTGATCACATGCATGGTGTCTGGTGCGTTGGGATCGGGGTGGTACTTTGATAGTGATGCTTCCTTTCACATGACGGGAGATGAGAAATTGTTCAGTGACTTGGTGGAGAAATATCTCTAGATGCATGTTGATTTGGGTGACGATGGATGATACAGTGCAACTAGCATTGGTATCATTACCTTTTTGAGGGTGTCAGGTAAACTCTTTCACTTAAAATAAGTTGTGCATGTTCCATGTTTAAATAAGAATTTAATCTCAGTCGCAATGTTAGAGGATAAAGGCTATGATGTTGTCTTTAGACAAGGAAAATTTTTTCTCCAACACAAAGCAATAGGGCAAGCCATGAAGGTTTGGATTCGAGTAAAGAATCTCTACAGACTTGAAGTAGATGGTATTTATACGGAGCTTCCCACTGTTGGGAAGTGCGAGAAAACCATGCAATTGAAGCTTAAGAGGGAGAAAAATTTGTATCCAGGTAAGAGTGAACCTTGGGATGTGGAATATCCATAATATGAGGATCATGGAGTGGGAGCGACCACTCATGCAGAGAAATTTCATGCCAGATGGGCAAAGGGAGTGCATGCGGCTATACCACCAGGTAAGAGGTGGGGTGACATGCATGAGTAATCCTAAGCAGATATTTATAGGCATGATTCATTGAGATGGTGTGGATCTCATGAGTTGAACCTCGCTACGAGGCACCCACAGAGTAGTAGTAGCATGATCAGTTGGATTGATGCAATTAGATCAAAGTGACAGTGTCGAACACTAGAGGACGGATCAGATTTGACAACAAGTGCAGAGTGAATGGGTGCATAGTTCAATAGTGCAGTGGTTCCTGAAGATATGTGTAGTAGCTAAGAAAAAGTCAGAAGACTTTGATGACAGATGCATTAGGCTGATTGAGTTGTTTGTAGTCTATCCAGTTTCAGAAGTGTTGCATACAAGTATTACAGGGCGGATGCATGGAGTAGCAGGGCACATGCAAAGACAATCCTTTCTTTTTGAGAGGGAGTGTTGAAGATTACAACAAGAAACAGTGAAAGTGGCATCCAGAAACATCATTCCTTGATCCTAGTGAAAAATAATCACCTAAACTATGTGGCGCCCACACAGGCTATTTTTAGGTGTATGTCTATTTTTAGAATAGTGATAATATTCTAAAATTAGAAAGATGTTGATTCTAGATGGTTGAGAAAATTCTATCTTTAGATGAGCTTCTATTTTTAGAATATGGGCAAAGTATATTTATAGATCGCTAATCTAAAAATAGAATGCATGCCGATTATTATTAGCCCTTAATAATAATTGGACAATTACTAGTATCTTATTCTCTTGGAGCACTTTATTTTAGTGAAGATATGTGGCACATCAATGGGCTGAAGTAATTGCACAATTCCTAGGATGGTTGGTGAGTCATGCATGGAGGACTTCATTATAACTGACAGTGGAAAGTTGTAATAGAGTTTAAAGAGTAGTTATGTGAGTTGTTATTTAGTTTTACTCAGTTAAGTGAGTTAAATTCAGTTGTGCTAGTTGTAATTGAACATAAACTAGTGATAGATGAGTGAATTAAATATTTAAATAATTCACAAGTAGTGTCTTACTTGCAACTGAACAAATATAACAGTAAACTACTTGGATGTTAGATCGAGTAGAGACCGAGTGGAGAGATCAGTGAAAGGGTGAGATGGACTATCAGTTGTGACTATAGTGGTGCATTCAATGCATGTAGACACACATTGCAGATGCTTATGAGGATTGCACAGTCAACATAAGGAAAGGTCGAATTCATTCAAGGATCTTCTTCAATAGGGATTGCGTAGTGGAGGCAGGCTGTCAGGAGGCAAGAAATTGGTGCATAGATATGCAAATTTCTAAATGATAGTGTGTGAGGATTGTTGATTGTACTGAGAGATCTATGAGTTGAGATTTGTATGATATTGTTACATGTTCCATTGATATACATAATATATCATATTTGGGGTTTTTGGCTTTAAGCTTTCTCTGTAAAATATATTTTTATGTGCGATTGATTTTGCTTCATATGTTTTTTGCAATCGGTGATTTAATTTCCGCAAAGAATTAAGTGGAAAGATTATATATCTAACATAAGATTAATTTTTTAGATCCGGAGAATCTGGATTGGGAGCGACTATGGCATCAAAAAACATGTATTTTTTGTGGATTACATAACCATGTCTTTGCTAAGTGTTGGAAATGAATGATAACACAAAAGAGGATGAGGCATGAAAGGCCTTCTCCACCGCAAGAAAAGAAGAAGGTAAAGCAAGTGTGGAGGAAGAAGACTCATTTTAGTCATTGTGACAGAAGTGGCTATCAAAGAGCCACGTTTTGAAGGCTTCATAGAGACCAATGCCTTATGGACAAAGCATCAGTGCATGAATCGATTGAAACAATTGTTCGAAAAGAAAATGCATCATAGAGAGATTACCCATTCGCTTTGATAAGTGAGAGATGGTTTTTCTAGGTTTGGTAGAGTGTCATGGCCTTACTTTGTAAATCATATGTTGCGATTTAAAATGTAAAAATGATTATGTGTTTTCCATCACTTCTAAATTAATAATGATATTTTGGCCTTGTATTGATAGTTGGGTTATTGATTCCATTTTAATGTAAGATTGACCATTGAGTGTGCGTTATAAACAGGTGGAAAGTATGGTATGCTTGGGTCATAGTTGGTCATGTAATTGAGCATGTAATTTGTAGAATTATGTACTGCAGTTTTGAAGAGGATGCATGTGTCATCTCATCACTTATGGCTCTGAAGGACAAAGGTGAAGGACAATGAAGGGTGACCTTTTAGGACACTTATGGTCCTAACAAACTACAGAGTAGCTGCAGATTATTTTTATGCTTTTGGTGGACCAAAAGCTCCTCAGTGTAGAAGATTGATATAGGTGGCTTGAGACACCCATAGGAGATCAAGAGGGCCAATAAATGGCCAAAATTAAAACTAGCTGGATTGCTCTCGAACCAAGTTTAGATTGAATTAATCATCACCCTGATTCCAATGGTGCAAACGAATCTCTAATTCGAGCCCGTATAGAGAAGTTATAGCGAGTAAAATTTTTCGTCAAAGTTGGGTAGTGGGCAAGGTTTAACTATCCCACAAATCCACCGTCAACTAGCAGGGAACTTAGCTCTCGAAAATATGAAAAATTATGACCTCATTAAATTTCCGAATAACCCTTATTTTGGAAAAATTCGAAGTTGACCAATTCGTTTTAAGAATTAAAAATATATATATAAAAATGGGGGGTGGCAGGCCACCACCCCCACCACCCCACGACATGTCACATTTCTTTCTTTAAAAAAATTCATTGGGGGGCAGGCTGTCAACCCTGCCACCCCCGTCAGAACCTCCACCATAAACAAGCCCTAAATGGGTAGTGGGCAGGCCATCTCTGGTGGACCCGAGCCACGCCCCAACACATATGGCACCATTAATATGGGCTGGCGGGACTCGAACCAAACCAGCCCCTTATGGCAGATCGATCCACGGTTGACCCAACCAAACATCGTAAATTTAAACCAAACCAGATAGTAAAATTAAAATGTTGCCTCATATTTAATATTTTTTCAAAATATCGCCAATTTGGGTGGGGTCGGAGGGGTTGGAATCCCTAACCTCTGCCTTAACAACTCCGTCCATAACCAACACCCCATGGGCTATTCATTGAAAACTCCGCCACGAAAAACATTATATAAAATCCAAAACTCACTTTCACGGGAAGTAAGAGGTGAACTAGTGGAACAGGAAGGGAAATCATGTGCAGGCATGCTTTTCGAGGAAGAGAATCTATTGCAAAGAATATTCCTTGATGCGTGAAAGATTTCATGGGGAGGCAAATTTTCATTTTGTGAGAATGATATGAAATTTATAGTCATTTTAACCAAAATTTTGCAGGGAATGCGATGGTAAAGTCAGAATGGCCATCTGACCAACATATTTGCAGATTCCCAATAGAATATAATCTTAGGGGATCTTGAGGGCAATAAAAAGATTCCTCGAGGCATAAAACTTTTAGGAGTTCATTTTCAACAAAATTTATATCGATTTTACACCTTTCGACGATAAGAACTCAATGGTGATTTCTGTTTTAGTAGCAGAGCTTCCCATCTTTCAACCATTTTCTAGATTGGAATGACGGTGTCATATTATCAAGTGTGGACAATCGATTCCATGCCCCTCAGTGCCACAATTTCGATGGTGAAACTAGATTTAGCAGCTAAGCATATGCTTCTTCAACCAACTTCAAGGGTTGAGGTATATGTAGTTTGATCATGTGCCTCTTTTTGTTGTGAGATGTATTATGATTTCTAGATCCTTTCTTGATGCATGTTGTGAGATCTTGTTTTTTCTTCATGTGAGATTATATCATCCTGATAGGAGGTCCATTATAAGTGAGAGTTCTTGTAGCAAAATGTCTCATGGAGAGAGAAGTCACTCATGTTGAGGGCATATCCTTGTATGACAGAGAACACCGTCCATGTACATCACATCTTCCAACACTATATGAAGCGGCCTACACCATTTTGACAAACAGGGCCCGAAGACATAGGTCACACTGCGTGAACTCCATTATTAACATCTCGTGTTCTTAAGTTGATGATTGTTGTCTTGTTTCCTCTTACTTAAATAATGCATATGTTTTCTTTTAATGCTCTTTGCAGTGCAATTCTAACCACATCACATAAGTAAAATTTCATGGGTAAATCCAGTAGCTGATGGACCTGGATCACTTTGATGCTCTCAGTTGTTACCACAACACTTTGTGCCTGCGGCTCATCTTCAGATCAAGCCAATATGACCTATGTGACAAGGCCGCACCCTCAACAAGCTTAGCCAATAGTTTCAGGGTCCTTGTCTGATCCGTATTTATGCTGAAATGCAACATAATACAAAAATAACCATAAACATTGAAATATAGTAGAAATAAGGCTTCATTTCTTTAATATCAAATCACAGAAATATGCTTACAAACATGATGGAAATAAAATAGCTAGGGTGCTGGTAGCGAATATCTAAGAAGAGATGTGGCGACTACAGACCTCTGAACTGTATTACAATGAGGCTCAAGGGCCTATTTATTATGGAGAAACAATGGAGAATTATAAACGTCCAGAAACCTAACCTTAGGAGATGAAATGCCAAAAATATGGGCCCCGTTTGGGTAAATTGGTGTTTCAACTTACCAGGGACATAAATTCGGCATACTATCTCCATTTTGGGCTTCAAAACGGCTCTGGAAGTTCAGGACCTGAAAAACTGCTAAAAATAGTAAGTTGTGAAAAAAACTGAAATAGACAATGGTGGGGCCCCAAGTGGAATAGGTGGGTGGCCACCAATATCCACCTGGATCATTCCTCCCCCCTTAGGAAGCAATGGTCCCCATTGCATTGAGTGCCTCCATGAGATGAGGAAACTTCTCTTGAACTTGGTCCCTGGTGAACCACTTGCCTTGGTGCAGGAGTTGGCTAGCTTTGACAACCCGATACAGTTGGATCTTCTGTCGGCAAGTGTCATTGATTTGCATGTCCATGATACAGTCTGTGGTGGTCTGTTCCATGCAGTCTGGGTTTAACTCTTTTGGCGTGAGTTATTCTGCAATGTTAGAGGTGTCCAATAGACGTGGGATGTAGGGATGAAGGTGGTCTACATTGAATATTGTGTGCAAACCAATGAATGGTGGAATATTGAGCTCGGAGGAATTTTTCCCTATAGCCTTGGTGATGGTTTATGGCCCATATTGAAGCAGGTGAATCTTGCGGTGGGGTCCAATGAGGCGCTCCTTCTGCAAATGTAGCCACACTTTTTCGCCCACCTAGAAGTTGTGCGGTACTGGATGTTGATCATGTCGTTGCTTGTACTTAGCATTGGCTCTATCCAATATGTCATGAACCTGTTGGTGGATGTGCTGAATGCGCTCGATGAAGTTGTTTGCTTTGTCAGCTTCAGACTGGACATGAGCCAAATCACCCTAAGTAGTTGCAAACGACATGGCTACATCAATGGGACATAGTGGCTGGAATCCCAAGCCCACCTGAAAGGGGCTATGGCCAGTTGAGCTGTGGAGAGCCTGGTTATAACTGTGTTATACATAGGGAAGGCACTCATCCCATGTGCATGGATTCTTTGAATTGTACATGCATAGAATGTGTACAATATTCCTATTGATGACCTCTATCTGGCCATCAATTTGGGGATGGAAAGTTGTGGATGCCCTTGCTTCTTGATGGTCAGTTTGGAAATGGTGCAAGAAGTGCAGGATCTGATGTACTTCCCAACATCCTGTCGAAGGTTCGGCCAATAGAAATACTTCTGCAGTACAACCACTGTTTTCTCGACCCCGAAATGCCTAGCGACTCGACTGTAGTGCGATTCCCATATTATCTTGGCATGCTGGCTTGAAGGAACACAAAGGTGTCCCAGGTGACATAATAGTGCATCTTGGAGGTGAAAGTTTGGAACTTGCATACCCCCCAAGAGTGCCTTGTATTTGTAGCTGAATTCAGGATCTCTCTTATAGAGAAGCAGCCAATCAGAATTCTCATGCCCACAAGAGTTGAGAATGGTGGTTATGGTCAAGATCGATGGTCTGCTGAGGCAATCTGCAACATTATTGGTGCTACCCTTCTTGTACTTGATGTTCAAATGAAAATGTTGCAGACATGTGGACCACTTTTGATGGCGATCATTCTGCAACTTCCCTTGTGTCTGTATGAACTACAAGGGTCGATGGTCTGCGTGGATGATTGTCTCCTTCCCCAAAATGTAATGCTTCCATTGTCGACAAGCCTACACAATGCAATAAATTTCTTTGTCATAAGTGGGATACTTTCGAACTGAGTCAGAAAATGTCTCACTGTGATATGCCATTAGATGCCCTTGTTGAGTAAGAACTGCCCCAATAGCATAGTCAAAGGCATCTATTGATCCGGATTTTATGCAGGAATGCAACAGAATACAGATATAACCATAGATATAGAGATGCAACGGAAATAATGCTTCATTTTATTAATAAAATAATTACTGCAATAAGCTTACAAACATAATGGAAACAAGCTAGGGTGCTGGTAGCATATCTCTGAGAAGAGATGTAACGTACGCAAGCCTATGAACTGTGTTACATTGAGGCTCACATGACTATTATAAACATAATGGAAATAGATGAGTGGGATCTTTGGCGATATGTCTCTAAAGAAGAGATGTGGCAAGCTACCAAACCCTGAACTGTGTTACAATGCAAACATGATAGAGATGTGGCGAGCTAGGGCACTAGTAGCGCTTATCTCTAAGAAGACAAGGATCAGCTCCCAGCCCCTGAACTATCTTAAAATGAGGCTCGAGGGCCTTTTTATTGTTGATAAACAATGTAGAATCCGAAATGTACAAAACCCTAAGCGTAGGAGATGAAGCGCCAAAACTGTGGGCCCCGTTTGGGTAAATTGGTGGTTCAACTTCCCGGGGACGTAGCTTTGGCATCCGATCTCCGTTTGACGTGCTCAATAGCTCGTTAGAAATATCTATCCAAGGAGTACAACTTTTGAATGGGAAACGTCGGTACATGGACCCATGTTTCTCTCTGTTTTGTTAGGTCTCGGTAATAAGCAAGATTGGCAAAAGTCCGATCACAGAGTTAACATCATTTCAACCAACTTTGGGATTCTAGGATCTAGCCCTCCTGAATCCGGAGAGGGATCTCTCCAATATGTACAAAGATGGATTTGTCTTTGAAGTTTGGGTTAATGATATTAGGCTAGTTATGAAGTCCAAGGGTTTTGTTTTGTTTTTGGATGGTTGGGCATGATTTGTTGTTTGAGGAGGAAAGATCTATATGCAAATAGGTTCATAGGTGAGAAGTTGCAAGCAAAAGGAGTAAGCTTTGGTCAAGATGAAAGATGATAGCAGGTTTCCAGTCCATTGGGCTATGGAGTCATAAGAGGATTTAATTGAAGCAAATCAAGTTCAAGAGTGGTCTATGGGGCAAGTAATCTATGCCTAAGGATCTCTTTAAGGTTTGATTTATGGAATGGAGTGATACAATAAGAAAAGGAAGTAACAAATGCAGAACAAAGAGTAGCCCAGGATCTGGTAAGTACTTTCAAACTAGCCAGCCTTTGACCAGGCACTTAAGAAAGACATGAAAGCAAACTAGGATCTCGTAAGTACATTGAAACTATCCAGCCTTGATATACTTCTGATAGAAAACATATAAAAAAACAAAGGGAAACTTGAAGGCAACCTTTGGAGTAGAAACTAGCGGGCTGGGCTCACCACAAATCCTCTCCTAGCTCTCCTTTACTTGGTTACACCCAAGACAATCACATAGATAACACAGAATGGCCTGAGATCTGATAAGTACTTTGAAACTAGTCAGATTTTAACACATTCTAAGGGGAACGTTTAGATAATCATGCAGACAAGTCTGGGACCAGGGCTAACCATATCTTCCTTCAGTTTATCTTCACACAACATATACTGAAAATAACATTCAAAAACAATATCCAACTAAGGCGATAAGATGACGGAACGCTAGCATTCTTATGCCTAAACTGAATTAAATCATTTTCAAATAACACAGTGGAAAGAAAACATTAAAATAAAGATTTCTCAGCCAGAGAAGGCTACTGGTATGCAGTAGGTCCTAACACTGTTTAAACTGTTCTTTACAGAAGAAAATGAAACATAATGAAAACAAAAACAAAATCACAAGTTACAATAAGAATAACATCACCGTCAGCATAGACCAGGATCCCATAAATCAACTTGTATTGATGCTCCAAACTAGTTACAATCTTCAAATCCAGTGTTTTAATTCATCTCTCTTCACAACCTAACTTATCTGCTATAAGCAGAGCTCTAAGAGCCAGTGAAACCACTATTTACAATAGAAGTATTCAGCTCAATCACATTACAATGCTTCAGCAATTTACATTAACAACCAACCAACCCCTCACTCATCTTCTACTGAAGTATTTATAGAAGAATGAGGAGGTGAGATCTGATAAAAGATCTCAAAATCAATTAATACATGCATTAATGTCTTCTTCACCTTTGAAGGGCTCAACGAAGAAAGTGTACAGTTTTTTCACTGTATTAATAGTTTTACACTTATGAATGAAGCTCGGAAGGAGCTTTTGTTGACCTTTGAGGCTCTGTGTGATCTTAGGGTTACTTTGCAGACATTCCTTCATTAAATCCCTGGCAGAAAGTAACTCTTCGGCTGTGTTGGGGAAAAATATCTGATCCTGTTCAATAAATTTTGCCTCCTAATTGAGTGTTTTGAGGCAACAAGTGGCGTTGTGGTGGTTGAGGAATCAATTCGCCTCAGATATGGCGGTGGAGGCATTCTGTCTAAAAAACACTTTTAGATTTACCTTTTAAACTGTGTTTTGAGTCGAGGATTAGGCTTTTGATAACTGTCTTAGCCGTAATCCCCACTCATCTGTCCTTCAAATCTCTGCTCAGATCCTTTCCTGCGACTGATACTCTTTCTCTGTGATTTCTTGGTTGTTTTCCAGGTTTAACAGGGGCGTATGGCAGCAAAGTCTCATGAAACCTCGTTGACAATAAATTACTGCACCCTGTGGATAATTTCCCTAAGGTACTCGACAGGCAGAGGATCATCATCCTCGTCCCACGAAATTTCTCCATTAAAATCGGAAAAAACCTTAAACCTGCACAAAACAAACAAAATGAGGAAATCCTGCGTTTATATGGATAGATCTGCATCGGAGGGCGTGCGGAGGAGAGGGGCAATTTGAGCCGTCGATCGCGCTATGATCGATGGTCGGGAGCAATCGGGAAAGTCAGCAGTGGAGGGAGTTTGACTGGGGAATGGAATCAGGAAATTGAATGGGGACCGTCGATCTGCAGAGATCGACGGGGGAGATTGATTTCCCACTGCGCGACGGCTTGGTTATCGAGTGGGTGCTTTGGTTAAAGGTCGGGCATCTTGGGCGATCATCAACCGTTGGATCAGCGGGGCCTGATCGGATGACTATCGTTGATTCCGCTGGGCGGTCATGGCCCGATGGATAATGCGCGGGGGACTGACTTTATGTGGCGGTTTTGAAACAGGGTGAAGGACACGCGTCAGGCGGTGTGTGGAATCGCTGGGCCTCGGGCCAAAACAGCTTTTGCCCGAAAAGTGGTGCGGAATAAACCGCGGTTTTGGAAAACATCACGGGGAATGGCGGGGTCCACAAGGTAAGTTGCACTCCTCGCCGTCCGATCTGAGGAGCAGATCGACGGTTGAGATCATTCCATAAATTTCACGGGCGGAAAACTTTGGAATTTAATTAAAACCCGATTTTCAAAGGTTTATTATGTTTTGGGTGGAGAAAAATGAAAAAGCGCCCGATAGGTTTAGCCATGGGTTCTGGCGCTCGGGCACATGGAGGAAAAGAGGTAGGGGGCTTAGCCTGAGGGGCTTAAGACCAACGCATAGAAAATATGCGTTTCTATGGTTTTTTAATGGTTTTCAAAGGGAAATGAAGGCTTCTGATAAGGTCAAAATAGTGGGTTTTAACCTTATAAAAGGGATTTTAATGAAATGAAAAGGGAGAAACATGAAATTTTGGGGTTTTCATGGGAAATGGAGAATAGAAAATGAGGTTAGTGGTGGAAAGAAGAAAAAGGGAAAAGGGTCTTTTGCAGAAGTATCCAACTGTGGATTTTTATATGATTTCAGAGGCTTTTGAAGTATGAAACAGCAGTATGGGATATGGACAAAGGGAAAAGGCTGGAGGCCTTATAGAGACTTCAAGAGCCAACAATTTTTAGAGATGAAATTTTTTCCTTGGAGGCTCCCAAAAGTTTTTAGCCACCTTTTGATATAACAAAATATTATGGGTGGCTAACAGTGGCTCCATATGGGGATGGTGCCTTCCTGAAGGCATCAAGAATTCAGACTTGATTCTTCTGGGATGCTGACTTGTGCCTGATCCTTTGGATTGCTTTCTTTTGCTGGATGATTTTGCTGTACTTCTGAAAAATAGGGTCAATCATGAAAGATAAATGGACTTCATCAATACAACTTTCTACCTACCTAATCCTACTGATCTAACATTTTTTCTTCACTAGAGTGCACTTGGATTGGAAAACTCTTTTCATAACATTTTATTCTTTTAAAAGCATAAAAAATAATCTAATTCTACTTCTTATCTCTCCCTGAACTCAGATTAGACAGTTGAGCTCAGATCCTTCTCTACCTAATCTACTGTCTGTTGGGATTAAACTGTCCAACAGACTCGTTTTCCCAAAAAACGTCGTTTAGGGCCTCAAAATGGCTCTGGAAGTTCAGGACCCGAAAAACTACTATAAATAGTAATTTGTGCTGAAACTTACAAACTGAAATAACTGATGGTGGGGGTTCAAATAGACTCGATGGGTGGCCACCAATATCGACCTGAATTATTAATGCCCCAAAACGGCTCCGGGTGTGCAGGACTCGAAAACCTGCTAGAAATAGTAAGTTGTGCTGAAGCTGAAAAACTGAAAGAATTGATGTTGCAGGTCCAAATGGAATAGGTGGGAGGCCACCGATATCCACTTGGATCATTCCTCCCTCCTTAGGAAGCAATGGTCTCCATTGCGTTAAGTTCCTCCATGGGGGGGGGGAATTTTGCTGAACTTGGTGTTGGATTTGTCCAGGATGTCGCGCACCTGTTGGCAGATGTGTTGGATGAAGATGTGCCACCGGTGGGCAGCCATTGAAGGATCTGAAAAAAAAAAATTGTCCATCATCGCATTCCTCTATTTCTCGAGGGCATCCTCAAGAAATATTTTGATAGAATCTCCTGCTCCCTTGTCTTTCTTTCTTTCCGCCATGGGAGGTCATCGGGGTTGTGAGGTTGAACTCCTTATACCCTGGCCACGTCGGGGATATGAAAAGAAAAACAGAGAAAAAGCAGACCCGCTCTGATACCACTGATCCGGATTTTATGTAGGAACTCAACAGAATACAGATATAACCATAGATATAGAGATGTAGTGGAAATAATGCTTCATTTTATTAATAAAATAATGACTGCAATAAGCTTACAAACATAATGGAAACAAGCTAGGGTGCTGGTAGCGTATCTCTGAGAAGAGATGTAGCGTACGCAGGCCTCTAAACTGTGTTACATTGAGGCTCACAGGCTTATTACAGACATAATGGAAATAGATGAGCTAGGGTACTGGCAGCATATCCCTGAGAAGAGATGTGGCGAGCTACTAGCCCTTGAACTGTGTTACAATGCAGACATGATAGAGATGTGGCGAGCTAGGGCACTGGTAGCGCTTATCTCTGAGAAGATATGTATCAGCTCCCATCCCCCTGAAATGTCTTACAATGAGGCTCGAGGACCTATTTATTGTTGAGAAACAATGTAGAATCCGAAATGTCCAAAACCCTAACCGTAGGAGATGAAGCGCCAAAACTGTGGGCCCCGTTTGGGTAAATTGGTGGTTCAACTTCCTGGGGATGTAACTTTGGCATCCGATCTCCGTTTGACGTGATCAATAGATCGTTATAAATATCTGTCCGAGGAGTACAAATTTTGAATGGGAAACATTGGTCCATGGAGCCATGTTGCTCTCCGTTTTCCCAAAAAACTTCGTTTAGGGCCTCAAAACGGCTCCGGAAGTTCAGGACCCAAAAAACTGCTATAAATAGTAATTTGTGCTGAAACTTACAAACTGAAATAACTGATGGTGGGGGTTCAAATGGACTCGATGGGTGGCCACCAATATCCAACTGAATTATTAATGCCCCAAAACGGCTCCGGGTGTGCAAGACCCGAAAACCTGCTAAAAATAGTAAGTTGTGCTGAAGCTGAAAAAACTGAAAGAATTGATGCTGCGGGTCCAAATGGAATAGGTGGGAGGCCACCGATATCCACCTGGATCATCTATCTCAATCTCAAATGGTTGTTGCAATTCTGTTAATGTGACCACTAGGGCAGAACAAAGGCGATGTTTTAATTCTAAAAATGCCTTCTATTGAGATTCCGACCAATAGAATTTTTCTTTCACTCCTCCCTTGTTGACTTGAATCAAGGGCCAAGTGATATGAGAGAATCCCAACATGAACCTGTGGTATAAATTAGAAAGACCTAGAAGCTGTGAAGCTCTATTAGGGTGGTTAGGGCTGGCCAATCCCGAATGACTTGGATCTTGGTGGATCCATATACACTGCCATTTCATCAATAATGTATCCCAGATATTGAACCCGAGTCATGCCAAATGTGCACTTCTCCAAATTGGCACACAACTTGTGTTGCCACAGTGTTTGGAGGACTTCTCGGATGTGGTGGTGGTGCTCTTCCCAAGTCTGGATGAAGATAAGAATTCCATCCAAGTATACCACTACAACTGAGTTGGTGAATGAATGCAAGATGTCATCCATAAACCTCATGAAGGTTGCGGGAGAATTTGTCAATCCAAAAGGCATGACGAGCCATTCGAAAAGGCCCTCCTTGGCTTTGAAGGTAGTCTTCCACATATCAGAGAGTTCGATTGGTACCTCGTGATACCCAGACTTTAAGTCGATCTTGCTGAAATATTTTTCCCCTTTGAGTTGGTCCATAAGGTCATCAATCCTTGGGATCGGGTACCTATTCCGAATAGTGATCTTATTCAGCGCCTGATAATCAATATAGAGTCTCCAAGTCCCATCCTTCTTCTGTACCAACATGATCGACCTCCCACAGGGTGATGAACTTGGCCGGATGTGGCCCTTCTGCAGTAGCTCCTCAATCTGCCTCTTGATTTCATCATTATCCAGAACAGAGCACTTATAAATCGATCCATTGGGTAGCAGCGACTTGGGGTCAGGTCAATGGGGTGCTTAACCTGACAGTGTAGAGGCACCCCTGTGGGTGTGGTGAATATGTCCCCGTACTCCTCCACAACCTTGTCCATTTGTTGTTGTCATGCAAAGAGCCATGTCCGGAGGTCGTGGCCACAGTCTTATTCTTACACTGGGGGCGGGTCATCAAGAAAACAAATTTCTTGGTTTGGGCAATGAGCTTACTGCATTGTTTTGCAGTAACCAAAGAGATAGTGGGAGGCGATGGTACCTCTGGTATCCTGTACAATTTATTTCCCAAAGTAACAATAACACTGCGAGTTCGGGACTCATACACAGCATGTCGCTTCCACAAGTATGGTTGGCCTAATAATACATCAGAATGATCAATAGGAACAATGTCACACAATACCTCATCTACGAAGGGCTTGATGCTATAGGGAAGGTAGCACTTTTGTCTGACGCGGAGATCCCGTCCTTGGTGAAGCCACTCGATGGTGTATGGTTATGGGTGTGTTGTGGTCAGAAAGCCCAACTGCTTCACGACATCTGTTGAAATGAGGTTCTTTTGGCTTCCATTGTCAACAATGAGCCGTAGCGGGGAACCCTTTACCCACATATGGGAGTGGAAGAGATTCTCTGCCTCCTCTGGATCTTTTGGTTCCTCCTTCTGGATCTTCGTAGTGGCAACTGTGGCATTGGGCTCGACATCAATAATATGCTTCCCTTTTTCGTTCACCTTTTTAGGTTCTATTTCAAAGTTAGAGCATGCATCTGATTCAAAAGCCCTCATCTCGGCTGCCAGTGACTGCTTGGCCTTACACTTACTTGTGTTGTGAGTGGAGCTCTTATGGAACTCACACAACTTTCCTATGTCCTTATTTGGCTTCACAGTGTTGTTCTTTGCTTATGTCTTTGGCAGGTTTTCTTGGGCCGCCATGCCTTGGCTTTGTCCTTTGTTTTGCAGTTTGGGGGCACCTTTCCCTTGCTTTTGATTCACAGATCCAAAGTCTCGCTTTTTCTGTTTTAATTTCTGCTCAACCTTGGCAGCATACCGGTATGACGTACCAAGTGAGGAGATGTCAAGGAACTCCATTTCCTCCTGAATGTATCTGTGCAGACAATTGCGATACTTTAGCACCAAATGTTTCTCTGAATCTTTGATACCCAACTTTGTGCACAGGGTATGGAATAGATTCGTTAGCTCATGCACATCTTGATCCCTTTGTCGCCCTAGCGTGGTCCATTGTATGTACTTGTCCTCATAGCTCCCCATGGGATAGTATTGTTCGTTGATGGCATCTCGAAAAGAATTCCAAGTGGGTATGGTTGAGAATAGAAAGGGTTTTATCTCGTCCGTTTTCTCACAGTAGGTTTCCCACAAGTCCTTGACATGGAGGGTAACTTTGAGGAATGTAAAAATAATCTTCTCCCGGTCGGAAAAATCATGAGCTGAGAAATATCATTCTAATAGATTCAACCATCTATCTATGACATCTGCATCAATTTGACCCTCAAATATGGGAATGTCAAAGTTTACTTGTACCTTAAAGGGAGTCGCGCCTCCAGAGTGGCTGCTGGATGCAAATGCGGCACCAGTGGGCAGTCATTGAAAGATCTGGGCAAAGTTATCCATCATCGCGTTCCTTTGTTTTTCGAGGGCCTCCTCGAGCAATATTTTGATAGGATCTCCTACTCCCTCATCCTTCTTTTCATCCCCCATGGGCGTCCATTGGGGTTTGCAATGCTGATCTTGCAAAGGCTCCACCAGATCGAGCCCTAACTCCTTATACCCTGACCTCGTTGGGGACATGCAAAGAAGGATTGAGAAAAAACAGACCGCTCTGATACCACTGATCCGGATTTATTGAGGAACACAAGAGAATATAGAAATAACCATAAACATTGAAATACAATGGAAATAAGGCTTCATTTCATTAATATCAAATCACAGAAATATGCTTACAAACATGATGGAAATAAAATAGCTAGGGTGCTAGTAGCGAATTTTTGAGAAGTGATGTGGTGACTACAGACTTCTGAACTGTATTACAGTGAGGCTCGAAGGCCTATTTATTATGGAAAAACAATGGAGAATTCTAAACGTCCAAAAAGCTAACCCTAGGAGATGAAGCACCAAAACTATGGGCCCTGTTTGGGTAAATCAGTGTTTCAACTTACCAAGGATGTAACTTCATCATACTATCTCTGTTTGGGGCTTAAAAATGGCTCCAAAATTTTAGGACTTCAAAAAATCCTAAAAATAGTAAGTTGTGAAAAAAACTGAAAGAGACAATGGTGGGGCCCTAAGTGGAATAGGTGGGTGGCCACCAATATCCACCTGGATCATTGTCTGTGGGAAAAACACACCCTGCGAGTGGCTTTGCTGACCAAGGATGTCACCTTAGCCTTTCCTGCCTACGACATTGCTTCATATGACCTAGATCTGATGTGTGATCCCTTTTGTGATCTCGACCTTTTGCGTGAGCTCTTGTAGATATACGTGTGCGAGCAAGAAATAGAAAATACGACCAAAAATGAAAATAGCATGGAGGAGATCTCATGAGCTAATGTGTCTAAATGAACTTGAGGTTGTTTCTATGTATAACTTTGTGAGTGATCACTTGAGGCTTTGACCAGATCAACACGCGGTTAGGCCGACCCATAAAATAATTAATTAGTTCATAACCTAAATTTTACTTAACTGATTAGGTTGATCTATAAATTAATTCACAACTTAACTTTTTCTTAACGGATTAGGGTGATCTATAGGTCGATTTTGATCCTTTCGAAAAGAGGAATCTAATTAAATTATTATCTTAATAATGTGTGTTGGCCAATGTGGAATTTGACCCTAGTTGCAGAAATTAACAAATTAGAGTTGACTAAGATGGGAATTGTCCATCTGATGTGGAGCGCTCCACCTCTAAGCTTCAAGCTATTCAATCAAGGTGATAGTCTTTTAGCTAAAATGAATCTTTCAATAATCTTCTTTAGTGAATATGAAATTGTAATTTTATTAGTCTTGTAGTTCATTTCTTATGATTGACAACATGCTTATCAAATATTCCATGATCGAGAACACTACACCCAAGTCCATGAATACAAGTTAATATTCAAATAAGTGTATGACACTTCCTTATGTGTGGGAAAGAGAAGTAATCTTTATATAAGATATCACTATTAAAATCTACACAAATTTACATATTCTATCTCATTTGAATTTCAATATATAAAATGTTAAAAGGAAATATGCCTTCTTAAAAATTAAACGCATTCGAACTATATATAAATTTTATATGAAAAAATAATATCAAATAAATAACAAAAAAATAATATCAAATAAGTAACAAAATTACAAATATTAATGGTTTTTTTTTTCAGAAACATTAATTTAGATTTAACATTAATACTGCTTTGAGCATGGCGCCAACATAACATTGTATTTAGCATGCGGATTAAAACATCCTTCATCATTTTTCCATAAAGGAATACACATAATAAACCCACATGAATGTTGATGTTCGACTGCGTAATCTCTTGTATTGAAACATGGTTTTGGAACCAACTTTAATTATAGAAAAACTGACAAACAAGAGATTTCCAAATTTTGAATTGACATATACTACATGATTTTAGTATTCAAAGGTATATATTGAGGTCTTGCGAAAAACACAACTCCTGACTCTAAGTGTTTGCAAAGGGTTGTTGAGATACAATTCACCACAATCAGCGTAATAGTAATTTTGAACAATGGTTGACCCAAGAAGCCACCGGATAGACAATGAATCGCCATGCAACCCTAATCCTCCTCCCACAACTACTGATATTCTAGCAATGCGTGAACAGTATTACGTTCGACCCCGAGCAATGATGAATCGGTCAATAGCAATAGCCATAGCCCGGCCAGTCCTATTTCACCTCCAGGCACATCCTCATACTTCCAACTAGGAATACCTCTACATCCTGTTCGCCTTAGAAGTGATGATGAATCAGAAAACAATGAACCAGGAATACGTCGAGATCGTGCCCAATATGAGGAGATCGACGGGCTGCAAGAGGAGATCATCGTGGTGCTAGAGGGGTTGGATTTTCTTAGCCACCACCCCCCCCCCCAACAGCAACAACAACAGCAGATGGGTTCTGTCAGAGTTGGGCTGCCTCTCGAAAGAGTAGCAGCGTTACCTGTTATTCAATTCAAAAAGGAAGAAGAAAACGATGTAGAAGGAGGAGGAGAGATATGCACAGTTTGTTTGGAGAACTTTGGGGATGGCGAGAACGTGGTACAACTGCCATGTTTTCACATATTCCATCCTCACTGTGCTGTCGAATTGTTTAGGTACACTTATCGCTGCACTCTCTGTCAGACTGAAGTTTGTTGAAATATTGAAAATTCCAGAACAAACAATGGAGAGAGTAATACTTTCCTCTCTCCTCCTTAACACAGAGAAAATTAAAAATTTCTTAACAGGAGACAGAGTTCAACACTTTGAAAATAAATTTCTATTCCATTCAACAACTCAAAAAAAAACTACTACACTTCTTACTCTCTAAGAGGGATTACAAAAAAAAACAAGACTGCTACAAAATGCAGTGCTTACAAATTTTTCTGTCTCTTACAAAATAACACTGTTGTGTTTTACAATTAACACCGCTATGCATAAAACATAAAATTACATACTACATGCTCTCAGTATTTTTGATTTTATATGCCACGCATATTTGAAAACATTACAAAATATATATAAAATAAAACTTCAATTGAATCTATTTAAAAACTAGGGCCCACTTCACAAATATTCAAACATTACAAAAAAAATAAAAAATAAACTATATATATAGTTTAAACGTATCGTTTATAATATATATTATATTTGTTTATAAAATATGACTTCGGTTAAAACCATTGAGCGATAATCCATAACAAAACATTAACCAAACTTTGTTCGCACATTGAACCCGGACGTCAACTCTCAATTAAACCATCCTTCATAGCGATTTCGGGTGACAAAAGGTGCCCAATTTGTGACCCGAAATCTCATTTAAATCCACCCTAAAGTCGTATCGGGTCCGATTTCTGACAAGATAACGTCGGCATCATTGTGACCCGAAATCTTATCAAATTCACTTCATAAACACATCGCGTCCGGTCCTCTGCCTGGTGAGTAAGCAAACAAAATTCCGTACCAATTGAAAGCTGCTGCATGTATACTGACTAGACGCTTGCGGGGCCACTGCTGTGGGAGCTGTCTGTTGTCGTGGCCGTGGGGACCACCGGTCCTCAAACAACCAACTCCCGCATACCTGTTTGTAATTTAAAATGCTCCGTTTATATTTTAAACCTATTTTTGAAACATAGAGCTATGTACTCTGTTTTTTGTTTTAACCCTTTGCTTTCAATGTGCAGGATTGACGCCAAAACAAAATTTGATTGATCAACAAAATGGCAAGCGGCTTGGTGACAGAACTTCTTCAAACAAATATAGAAGGCGGCCACTGTACAATGTAGCGGTTGAAAGTAATATTTCAACACTCCCCCTTACTTTCAAACTACTGGGTTATCAGTCATACCCAGGCATTTCCTCAAAAACTCAAAAATTTTCCTGTCCCAATGGCTTGGTCAGAATATCTACAAACTTCTCCTGAGTTCTGCAGTGTTGCAAAACAATTTCACCATTGTTTACCAATTCTCTGATGTAATGAAACTTTGTGTCAATGTGTTTCGTTCTCTTATGAAACACAGAATTCTTCGATAGTGCAATAGCTAAGCTATTTTCACAAAAAATCATAGTTCCCTTTTCCTGCTCTTGGCCTAAACTTCTTAGCATCCTCCTCATCCAAATTTCTTGACACGCTACTGCTGTAGCTACCACATATTTTGCCTCTGCTGTAGACAATGCTACAATGCGCTGCTTTTTAGAAGCCCATGAAATGGCTCCTGAACCCATGTGAAAAACATAATCGGAAGTGCTCTTCCGATCATCTACACTTCTAGCCCAATCACTGTCAGTGTATCCAACTAAATTTGAACATTCTGAAGCAGCATATAAAATGCCATACCTTTTGGTTCCTTTAACATACCTCAGAATTCCCTTTATTGCCTGCCAATGTGCATCCTTTGGCTTCTCCATGAATATGGAATTCAAACTAACAGCATGCATTATGTTGGGCCTAGTTGCAGTAAAATACATGAGGCTGCCAACTATGCTCTTATACAAGCTAGGATCAAAATCCTTGTTGCTATCCTCTCTGCTGAGTTTTAATCCCATCACTGTGGGAGCGATTGCTGCTTTGCTCTCCTGCATATTAAATCTTTCCAGCACTTCATTAACATATTTTTCCTGTGAGATAAAAATATCATTTTCATCTTGTTCTACTTCTATTCCTAATAAGTATTTCAACAAACGCATGTCAATCATTTTAAATTCTTCTTTCATGACTGTTTTAAAATTTTCAATAAGCTAATCATCATTACCTGTGAAAATAACATCATCAACATATAAAACTACAACCAACATTTTACCATCCCTTTCTTTGATGTAGAGGGTGGGTTCTCCCTCACACTTTTCAAATCCATTTTCTAGTAGATAGGAATCTATCCTACTATACCATGCTCTTAGCGCTTGCTTCAGCCCATATAGAGCTTTCTTCAACTTGCACAATTTGTGCTCTTGGCCTTTCTTTTCATAGTCGAGAGGTTGTTCAATGTAAACCTCTTCCATTAACACTCCATTTAGGAATGCTAATTTCACGTCCATTTGGTAAAATTTCCACTTGTTTTGTGCTGCTATGGACAGCACTGCTCTCACGGTTTCCATTCTGGCAACCGGTGTGAAAGTTTCCTCATAATCTATCCCATGCTTCTACTTATAACCCTTGACAAGAAGTCTTGCCTTGTGTCTCTCTATTTTTCCTTCAGCATTACTCTTGGTCTTGTAGAACCATTTAACTCCGATGACATCTTTACCTTTTGGGAGTTCAACCAAATCCCAAGTCCTGTTTCTTTCTATGGCATTAAGCTCCTCATCCATAGCTTCTATCCATTTCTTATATTTAATAGCATCCTCAAAATGAATAGGGTCATCAACATGACAATATAAAGAAAACAAAGAATTGATACCTTCATTTGCTGCCTCTTGTGCATAAATGTCATTCAAATTTCTGAACTTCTTACCTCTTTCATTAGGTGTACAAATGCTTGAAGAAGCAATTGAATTTCCTCCTTGTGGTGTGCGCGGAGAGGCACTCTCATTTCTCCTCAAGGGTGTGCCTTGTTTCCATTTTGTTGGTGCTGCTATTTGGGGATGTATTTCAGCCAACTCATCATCATTTTCATCCCGAGATAAACAATGTTTAACATTCACCAAGCTTCCTCTTCAATAAATTAAACATCTCTGCTAAAAATAAACTTCTTGGTGGATGGGTTGTATAACCTATAAGCCTTGGATTCATCACTCTATCCGACGAAAATGCATTTCTCCCCCTTGTTGTCCAACTTCTTCCTTAGCTGATCCAGAATGTGTGTATAAGCCACACATCCAAAAACTTTCATGTGCGTGACACCTTGCTTTGTGCCACTCCATGCCTCTTTCGACACTTTGTTCATCACTGCTTTTGTAGGGCACCTATTCAAAATTTATGTTGCACAATGTACAACTTAAGCCCAATAATCATTAGGCAAATGCTTTTCCTTTAACATACTCTTCACCATGTCCATTATGGTTCTATTCTTCCTTTCGGCTACTCAATTTTGCTGCGGAGTATACCTAGTTGTAAATTGCTTTTGAATACCATTTTCTCTACAAAAACGTAGAAAATATTTAGAGATATACTCACCTCCTCTATCAGTCCTTAGGACTTTAATGTGCAACCCACTTTGGTTTTCCACAAGTGCTTTGAAATTGCAAAATCTTTCAAACACTTCACTTTTGTTTTTCAAAAAATAAACCCAAATTTTTCTTATAAAATCATCGATGAATGTTAACATGTAGTGGCTGCTAGCAAGAGATGGAGTTTGCATCGGTCCACACAGATCTGACTGGACAATATCTAAGGGTGCCTTTTCCCTTATGGTTTTTCTAGAAGGAAAACTTTCTCTGTGCTGTTTCCCCAAGATACAACCTTCACAATGGATGTCTGGTTTCTCTGTCAATGGTAAACCTCTTACCATTCCTTTTCTGTTCAACAGATTAAGACCTACAAAGTTGAGATGTCCAAATCTCAAGTGCCACAACCAATTTTCATCTTTTGGTTCTCTTTGGATAGCCTCTTGTGCCACTGCTGCTTTCTCTTCTTCATTCTTCAAGTCTATTCTCATTCTGAGAGGGAACATCCTGTTCCTTGTCATCTTTACTTAAGCAATACATTGTTTTATGGGTGGTTTGTCCATGATGGTACAAACATCATCCTCAAAAAATACATTGTACCCCTTTTGAACAAGTTTTCCAATACATAAGAGGTTACACTTCATTCCCGGAACATAATAAACATCTACTATGGATTTCCTTGCACCTTTCCTTGTTAAAACATTTACATTTCATTTCCCCATAACAGAAACTTTTCTATCAGTCCCTAGTGTGACTTGTGACTTCACACTCTCATCTAACATAGGAAACATTGCTATGTTTCCTATCATATGGTCACTGCAACCAGAGTCTAGAAACCATAAGTCTTCATTCTTTTCTTTAGCCATATTACAAGCTAAGAATAAATTATCTTGGCTGAGATTTTCTCTAGTGAAATTTTCACTAGTTCTATTTCCCATATCATGCTGCTTCTTTCTACATTCATTAGCATAATGACCATATTTTTTACAATAGTGACATTGGACATTGGACTTATCATACCTCTGTCCTTGAGCATTCTGCTGACCACTATGTTGGATGATGCCTTGGCCTTGATGCTGATTTGGATTTTTGCCCCTTCCTTGAGCATTTACTGGACTGTTCCTTCCACCTCTGTTTTGGCTTCTGCCTCTTTCTCTCTTGTCTCCTCTACCTTGCCCTCTTCCTCTTCCGAAATACATATGGGTCTTAAAGGCATGTTACAGAGATGAGTTTTCACTCCTACCAAATATCTGCTCATGATTCATCACTGATGCATGTAGCTCATCCACTGAAAAATTTGTGAGATCCTTAGTCTCCTCTATGGTGGTGACAATCACATCGAATCTTGAGGGTAGAGTCCTCAAGATTTTTTCCAAAATCCTCTTGTCTTCAAGAGTCTCTCCATGAGATCTTATTTGTGTGACCATTCCAATCACGTGAGTGAATAATGAGTCAATGTTATTTAATTCCTTCATACAGAGAGTCTCAAAGTCTCTCCTCAACAACTGAAGTTTTGCTGTCTTCACTTTTTCCATGCCTTGATAAGCTGTCTTGAGAGTTTCCCATGCTCCTCTAGATCTCTTGGCTGCTACTATCCTTGGAAACACACTCTCATGCACTGCTTGATACAATAAGAAGAGAGCTTTGGAGTCTTTCTTCCTATTGCTCTTCAGCAACTCTTTCTCTGCTTGAGTTAAATCCTCAAAATCTTCTTCATCTGCTGGCTCTTCAAAGCCATCCTCAACAAATTCCCATAAGTCTTGGGAGACAAATAAAGCTCTCATAGTTATTGACCAGTAGTCATAAATTTTCCCATTAAATAGTGGGAGGTGGATATTTCCAATACCCATGCTAGTGCTGGCTCCAACCATTATGCACTCTTAACTATGATTCTAAAACACTTGACTGTATATTTAATATTACTGACTATTCTGTAACAGTAACACAATAAACTGTATAGAGAAATACCTTGAATTCTTTTTGGCTGAGTCTTCACACTGCTGGAGAAGTTGCTGCAACAAAAAACTCCTTTCCTTCAGCTTCTTTGATCTTCAAAGAGCCTGAAGTAACTCTGATACCATGTTGAAATATTGAAAATTCCAAAACAAACAATGGATAAAGTAATACTCTCCTCCCTAACACAGAGAAAATTAAAAATTTCTTGACAGGAGACAGAGTTCAACACTTTGAAAAAAAACTTCTATTCCATTCAACAACTCAAAAAAAAACTATTACACTTCTTCCTCTTTGAAATGGATTACAAAAAAAAACAAGATTGTTACAAAACACAGTGCTTACAAATTCTTCTCTGTCTCTTAAAAAATAACAATGTTGTGTTTTACAATTCGCACTGTTGTGCATAAAACATAAAATTACATACTACAGGCTCTCAGTATTTTTTCTTTTATATGCCACGCATATTTGAAAACATTACAAACTATATATAAAATAAAACTTAAACTGAATCTATTTAAAAACTATCGGGCCCACTTCGCAAATGTTAAAACATTACAAAAAAAATAAAACAAAACTATATATATATATTATAAATGTATCATTTATAATATATATTATATTCGTTTATAAAATCTGACTTCAGTTAAAAACATTGAGCAATGATCCGTAACCAAACATTAACCAAACTTTGATCGCGCATTGAACCCGGACGTCAACCCTCAATTAAACCATCCTTCATAGTGATTTCAGGTGACAAAAGGTGTCTGCTGACGTCACCCAATTTGTGACCCAAAATCTCATTTAAATCCGCCCTAAAGTCGTATCGGGTCTGATTTCTGACAAGCTGACGTCGGCATCATTGTGACCCGAAATCCGATCAAATCTGCTTCATAAACACATCGTGTCCGGTCCTTTGCCTGGTGAGCAGGTAAACAAAATTCCGTAGCAATTGAAAGCTGCCGCGTGTATGTTGACTGGACGGCTGCAGAACCACTGTTGTGGGAGTTGTCTGCTGTCGTGGCTGTCGGGACCGCCAGTCCTCAAACAACCAACTCCTGCGTACCTGTTTGTAATTTAAAATGCTCCGTTTCTATTTTAAACCTGCTTTTTAAATACAAAGCCATGTACTCTATTTTCTGTTTTAACCCTTTGCTTTCAATGTGCAGGACTGGCGCCGAAACAAAATTTGATTGATCAACAAAATGGTAAGTGGCCTGGTGACAGAACTTCTTCAAACAAATATAGAAGGCAACCATTGTACAATATAGCGGCTGAAAGTAATATTTCAACAAAGTTTAAATTAAAAGAAAATAATGGAGAGTAGAATTAAAATTTACATTTTTATAATTTCGTTGGTTATTTATCTAATCTAAAATTTATTTTCTTTCAATTTATAATTTAAGATTTTAATGTAAATTGAATTTTTCTTCAATTTATAATTTAATATTAAATTATAATATAAATTGAATGCTTTTATTCTAAGTAATTTTTTCGAATTTTAGATTTCTTTTTAGTAAAACTTCGGTGAAATTTTTTTGGTGAAATTTTTTATTTGTGTTGTTTAAAAAGATTTTTTTGACTATATATGCTTTGGATGATATATTTTAGTTTCTTGTATTTTCTCTTATCTAGTTTTACACCATAAGGCGTCACTATTTGAAAACAACTCTACTACCTACCCATGTGTACTATTGCTAACCATTAGATGCATTGTTAGATGATTGAAAAATGCTCAGCGATAGATAAAAAATAGTTAAAAAAATAAGTTAGCGCTTGGTATTTTTCAGATGTTATTTTAAATGTGTTTATTTCTTTCATTCATCATTCATCTATATGTTCTGTTGTTTCTTTGTTCTAGTGAAGAACGCTGCTACGTTTGGGGGCTGAGGGTTTCCAGTGAAGTCAGAGAAGTGAAGTGAAGTGAGAGAAGTGTTTCAGTTCAGGTTTTTGTTTGTTCCAGTGACGTGTCTCAGGGTTCTTGCATCTGTTTTGTTGGCTGCTAGTGAAGTCACTAATAAGGGAAGGTTTCAATTTGCCTCTATCATACCTGTGCAGTGAAATTTTGTGCCCCAAAAGCTATTAAAGAGCACCCTTACATTCCCTTGAATTGTTGGATGCAATGTGAGGGTTGCCCAGAATCCCTGTGGAGCCAAATATTCTATACTTTTCTCAACAGCCTACCAAATATTCTATACTTGTCTCAACAGCCCGTTCCTCTATTATAGGAACTATGTTTTTGGTGCTTCTTCTGGTTTTCGATAGTGATTTGGGTTATTTGTTTACAAACAACACTGCGGTAGAAGAGGCTGCAGCCAAATTGGTCATCTTGTTAGCATGCACAATCATCGTCAATAGTGTACAACTGGTTCTCATCAGTCGACAGTGATTTGGGTTATTTGTTTACAAACAGCATTGTAGTACAAGAGGTTATTGCCAAATTGGCCATCTTGTTAGCATGCAGAATCATCCTCAACAGTGTACAACCGATTCTCATCGGTAAACTGCATATCATAAGCTCCTCAAATCTCCATTTCTTATGAATTTTTCTCAGATATTATGAGATTTATAGTCTTAGTCTTTTAATGAATTTATTGTCTTAGAGGCTAGAGATGAAGTTTTTTTTGTTACTGATTTCTAAACTTGTATTTCTATTTCCAATCGAGTGTGGCTATTGGATTAGGAAAACAATATATTGTTGCTTATATAAACATTGTATGCTATTGTTTAATTGGTCTTCCATTTGGCCTAATATTAGTCTTTGTATTTCATTCAAGTATAATGGTGAGTACATTTTATTATGGGAATTATTGTTCTATCAGTTTTCATGGATGTAAATTTTATTCATAGTGTTACATGTATTATAATCCTGGTTAGAGGGGATTTGGACCAGAATTATCTGCGGAACTGCAATTTAAACCATTGCCCTCATATTTACTACATGGAAAACCAATTGGGAAAAAGAGGTAAGTTTTTTCAGAGTATGGAAAACGATTGGAAAGAGAGGTAAGTTTTTTGAAAGTATTGGGAAAATTGTGTACAAAAAGACAACCTAGATATTGAATTCGATTTGAATTTATTCAGGTAGTCATATCCTAAATAATAAAGTTTCCTTTGGGAGTTTCTGTCCCACATGGGGCCTCTCGTTTATGGAAATAATGGCATCATATTCTTCAATTGTATGATTTTCCAGAGATTTTGATTTCCTTGAAATTTTTGTGGGTTGACAATGGTCAATCTATTCCTCGACCACGCCTATACTCTACAATACACTTATGACAGTACAACGGTATCAAAACATTTCACATCATTTTGAAATTACAGTGTAAATTTTACACACAAATTTAGGCAACTGTTTAATCAACCTCTGCCATGAAGTCCTATTTCCTACAGTGAAAATGTGACTAGAAATGGCAGGCTGAGAGCATAAGAAATCATGGTCTGAGAGAGCTTGTGATATTTGGGTTTGGTGAGGTGGGTATGATGATCATCACATGGGAATAAATCCAGTGCATGGATTTGCTGTGAAATTTTGGCTACGAGGAGGGGATCCAGAAGGGCCCGGGAGAGAACAATTGTAGAAGAGACAGGGTATAAGAGTAGAAAGGAAATTGAAGTGAAGAAGGAAATATGGTTCACAAAAATCACTACAGACTACTTGATGATACCAACTAAAATCATCAGGAAGAAATCATCCAAATTCCTTTGCTTTTTCCAAGCCATCGCAATTCCAGAAATCATATAGAGTTACTCTGATCTTCCAAACAAAGATAGAGTAATTTCCACTCTGTGAATCCCTTAGCGTTATGTGTATGGGTACCAGAAATAGTAGTATCGATACAATTGAAAGACAATTGACTTGAATTTTGAGAGCGCGTGAGAATCCAAAAGCCTGCCTAATGAGATGAGTTCCATATTGCATTGATTGAAACTGTAGAAAACGAGGCCTAGAAATTTACGAAACAAGAAATTTGTTAAACATGAACCGATAATATGAGAATCAACCAACTTGTTTGATTGTTTCTGTGTCATAGAAAAAACTTCAACTCCACCACCACTTAGCTTTGTTTTATCATGGCATTATTGGGTACAACTATACTAATTAAAAGGCATCATTATCCCATTCATGCAGTAGCGTGCGTACACTCTTACATCAATTATATTGCACTCATCTTCGTTAGAGTGGTTAAATTTTAACAAATAGATAAATTAAATTTTATTTTATATTATTGTAATATTCACTTACAATCGGATTATTTTACATATTATATCAGTGTGATAAATAAATTAGATTCCTGATATGCCACTCTCATATTTCGATGTAGTTTCATTTTCGATCAATTCCTTTGGTTATATTTGTACCATAGTTTTATGTTATTTTCATTTGAATCAAGTGAACCCTTCAAAGCTACATACAAATCATTAAGGTCTTGCCCCATCTTAAAAAAGCAAGGATATTTCACACTGTTTCAATGGGAGAATTCACATTTGAATTTTACACCAGCACCTTGCAGCAAATAAGGATTTGAACCCCCTATTCTATTGAAATGAAACTATATTTGAAATAAAATTTTAAACTACACAATAATAGAAGCTTTTAAAAAGGTCCACCCATAATAGTAAAATGTCCCACAAACGGCAGGTGGGAACTAGCTTTTCTAAGGGAGATAGCAGGAACAACATCAACTGTGATTGCAGAAATGGTCCTAACCAAAGACAAGATCCAAAGATCATGCAAACTGCATGAAATATCCACCCTAAATAGTAATATTTCCCACAAACCAGCACTTGGGAACCACACCTATAGTATGCCCTACACTTATCACTTTTGATTATTTCTTTTGTTATTGTTTGGTCATATGGAAATTCTTGTACTGATAGCATTTGTATGCAAACATCTGTCACCTAGGTCACTCTACCTAACGAGTATTTATGTTCTTTCTCCCTCTCCCTCTAATAGACATAGACATTCAATTTCCCATAATATAGGTAACTTCAATTTCATTCAATAAACATTCTTTATGATAGAATTCACATACAGTCTCATTATAGTCAATTTGAACAAGTTAATTTCCAATTTTCAAAAAATAATCTTTCTTCTAATTTTTCAAAAAAAAATTTGGCTTTGGAGGTTGCTTATTTCAATTTCCTTCAATACACATTATTTATGATAGAATATTTCTTCTAATTTTTCAAAACAAAATTTGGCTTTGCAATCTCCTAACCCTCCGGCAAATCTCCTAACTTTTCGAAGCTCAGAATCAATCATAACTTTCTTTTAAAATATGAAAACTCAATGTTTATTACCAACATTATACATTCTATATATTTTTGCAATGACTTTAAAATATAAATATAAGGCCACATCGAATTAATTACAGTTGATTTCTTTCTAGCTTCTTATATATTTATGCAATGACTTTAAAATATAAATATAAGGCCACATCAAATTAATTACAGTTCATTTCTTTCTCGCTTCTTTAAGGAATTTCCTTTGCAACATTCAGTGCAATTGCTAGTTGTAATTACTCTCTAGCTTCTTCCTTACGACATTTCCTTTGCAACATTCGGTGCAATTACTAGTTGTAATTACACCATTCTTATTTGAAAACAACTCCCCTGGCTGCCACTGTGTCCATGTTTGAGTCATTGGATCAAATGTTGGACGATTGAAATGTTTTAGTCCATTAGATCCACAAGTAAATAGTTTTTATATTTTTTTTTATAGTGTTAGTTTTTTTTTTCTTTTTAATAAGTTAGATTAAGTTAAAATGTTGTTATTAAAAAATTGTTAGATTTTAACCTCAAGTTAACATTTTCACAGGAAAAATAAAAACAAAAGTAAATTAAATAAAAATATTGACATAATGTAATGAACATTTTAACTAGGTGAAAATACAATAAAAAATAAAAATAATAAAATAAAATAATAATAAAGTATAAAAACAGCCCATGGTATTCATGTGGAATGTAGTTTATTTAAAATTATATGGCCCAGATCAATCATAACTCTGGATCTACCAAGAGCCAAGAGGGATTATATGTCTTGAAATGCAAACCTCTTTTAGAGTAAAAATAACATTTTAACAAGTTCAAAATACAATTAAAAAAATAATAATAAAAGAAAATAATAATAGAGTATAAAAATATACCATGGTATTGACCCGCGGTATTCATGTGGAATGTAGTTTGTTTAAATAGGGTAATTAAGATGGCCTAGATAAATCTTAACTCTGCATCTACTAATAGCCAAGAGGGATCATATGTCTTGATATGCAAACTCTTTTAAAATTTTACTTAATAAAATGTATTTAAATTTTCATACATCCAAATATACATAGTTTTTCTTGCTCTATATTATTTTTGTTACAATTTTTCTTTCTCTATATTATTTTTGTTACAACTATTTTATTATTCCAAAAATACATGTTTTTTTTGCTATATATTATGTTACAACTGTGTTATTATTAATGAGTAGTATTTCATAATATACACTGAAGTCCCAAACAAGATTCTTCTCTCTCTTCATATTATAGCTCGCACCTTGACACTCCTCCTCTCCTAATCCTTGCACAAATTTAAACTATGAGGCACAAGGTAGTTGTTGCATATAGGAACATTTAGATTTTATAAGAAAAATGTGATACTTTATTGTAATTTTCTCTGCAAATGTGATGGAAAATGTGTTGTAAATGTGTCGTAGTTGCTCAGAGGGAGTGTTGAATATTGCAACAAGAAATAGTGAAAGTGGCATCTAGAAACATCATTCCTTGATCCTAGGGAAAAATAATCACCTAAAATAGGTGGGGCCCACACAGGCTATTTTTAGGTGTATGTCTATTTTTAGAATAGTGAGCATATTCTAAAATTAACAGGATGTTCATTCTAGATGGTTGAGAAAATTCTATCTTTAGATGAGTTTCAATTTTTAGAAGATGGGCGAAGTCTATTTATAGATCGCTAGTCTAAAAGTAGAATGCATGTCGATTATTATTAGCACTTAATAATAATCAGACAATAAATAGTAACTTATTCTCGTGGAGCACTTTATTTTAATGAATAGATGTGGCACATCAGTGGACTGAAGGAATTACACAATTCCTAGGGTGGTTGGTGAGTCATGCGTGGAGGACTTCATTATAACTAACAGTGGCAACTTGTAACAGAGTTGAAAGAGTAGTTATGTGAGTTGTTATTTAGTTTAACTCAATTCAATGAGGTAAACTCAATTATGCTAGTTGTAACTGAACATACACTAGTGATAGATGAGTGAATTAATTATTTAATCAATTCACAAGAAGTGTCTTACTTACAACTAAAAAAATACAACAGTTAACTACTTGCATGTCAGATCTAGTGGAGAACCAGTGGAGAGATAGGTGAAAGGGTGATATAGACTATCAATTGTGACTATAGTGGTGCATTCAATGCATCTACACACACATTGGAGATGCTTATGAGGATTCCATAGTGAAGAAAAGGCAAGGTTGAATTCATTCAAGGATCTTCTACAATAGGGATTGCGCAGTGGAGGTAGGCTGTTAGGAGGCAAGAAATTGGTGCATAGATATGAAAATTTCTAAATGACATTGTGTGATGATTGTTGATTGTACAGAGAACTCTATGAGCTAATATTTGTATGATATTGTTACATGTTCCATTGATATACATAATATATGATAGTTGGGGTTTTTAGCTTTAAGCTTTCCCGGTAAAATGTCTTGTTATGTGCGATTGATTTTGATTCATGTGTGTTTTGCAATTGGTGATTTAATTTCCACAAAGAATTAAGTGGAAGGATTCTGTATTTAAAATAATATTAATTTGTTAGATCAGGAGAATCTAGAAATACATTATTGTGTTTATAAATTTCTACATGGTATCAGAGCAGTGTTGATCACTGGAGATTGCAATATTGAAGTGGTGTTGAGTATTGTGCTGGTGGACAATTCAAATTTGCTGAAGAATTTCTTGGTGCGACAGTTGAGTATATGTAATGTTCCCAAATTGGGGAATGCACAACAAGATAGGAAAATAACACACTCCTTGTGAGGTTGGTGCATAGAATTGAGTTTTCAACCCTTGGATACCTTAGATCAGTAGATTTGGAGTCTAAATTCAAAAGTGAAGCAAAAAAAAATCAAAATAGGTGTGGTAAACAGATCTCCCACAACCTAATCTAGCTGGAAAACACCCTGCAAGAGGGGCTGCAACTATGCACAACAAGCAGCTTCAGGAATAATGTAGTCTTTGATAATATAAGTGGGAGGCCATCAAATATAATCCATAAATTAATGTACATCAACAAATCAGAAGTAAAGTTAAGACCTTTCAATATACAGTAAGTTACATGAGACGAGAGAGAAAGATAGCTTAAAAAAGAGAGTTGCAACATAGATAGATCAGCAGAAAAAGGATCAACAATGTTATTTTTATGAGCTGTAGTAGTTGTACATTACAAATAAGATATAGGAAATATCTGTGGATAAAACATCAGATCTATATCAGATCTGGAAACTAGATGGTTTTCTTTACAGGAACCCTTTGGGGTTTTGACTAAATCATGCATAAATAAGAGTAGATCTGAGAAACAAGTTGCAGATTTGGAATTTACTGCAGTAATTTTCTGAATATAACATTTCATTACAATTTATTAGATCTAAATAGAACATGGATCAACAAGATAATCCATGGATCACCAAGTGGAAGGAAAGGCCCAACACTAGAGATCTATGATCTAAACTAGGAGCAAAACACCATGAAGATCCTCACACCAAAATAACACAGTCCATCAAATGTTGTAGCTCAAATGACATGGTTAACCACCGTAAAATTACAGATCTGAAGTACAAGGAGAAGAGACACTCTTCCGGGAGGTTAAAAGACACACTCCATGAGAAGAGGCTCCCAAAAACAAACTAGATCTATGCAGATCTAAACTCCACTTGCTACAGCTTGCAAAAGCAGTCAAACCCTCACTAGATCTGTGCTGCTAATGAAAGTAGAGCTTGGACACAAGCCTGATAGTGGATCAATTCAGCAAATTCTCCTCCAATAATATTCAAAGGAAGAGGTGAAATCCATGCATAGGAATTTCCACGTACAATCCTCCACTAAACAACAGAGAATGGTATTTGTCTAAGAAAACAAATACTCAGAAATATGATCAATCAAAAACCTTTTTTGCTACCCTCCCTCTCCTTTTATAATATGGAAAGACTTTGCAAACCCTAAACCACCTTGATGAGTTAGCCCTCTTCACATGAGAGGCCTCCTTCTAGAACTGTGTTGTCCCTTTTGGAGATGCAATGAACCTAGACAGCGATGTTGATTTGGTCAAGGTTGACCCAGTCTTCAGCTCAAACCTCTTTCACACTTGCAAGTGATTATTTAAATGGCCCTGATTTATCTTTTTTCATATGGGCATTGATTGATTCAGCCTTTTTATGAGTTTTACATGTCCTCCTTTATTCATTTATTCATGCAAATTAAATGAAAACAAAATTGAATGTTCCTTTTAGCTATGGCATATAGGAACATTACATTCCTCCCCTCCAAATTGTTGTTTGTCCTCAAGCAACTGATAGGGTAAGAGCTGTAGTTCTTCTCCTTCTCCATTGATGGCACCATCAAGAATAAAATTTTCGTCATGGGCCAAGTGCTCATTAAGCCAATACATCAAAAATTGCTCCTCCAAAGCTGACATAATATGTGCATAGTCCAACCCTTCAGGAGTGAGTAACTCAATAGAAATAAACATAGTTGGAGCAATGCTACATCTAAAACATGTATCATGGATAACAAGTTGGAGTTCCATTCCATGGGGTACATACACACTGCACATCTTTTGCCCACACAACCCCATAAATAATACCAATATATCATCAATGTATGGAAGCAAAATTTCATATATGCAAATTGAAATTTTCACTTGAGGAGGTGTGTCACAATCCCACATAAGATGACAACAAAATGTACTCCTTGTATTTAGTAGATCTGAGTGTGGTAAGTGGTACTCCCACGACACCTTTGCTGCATGAGTCACATTGACATGGCTGAAAGTGATACACAAGTTAGGTGCCTTTGGGAAGAACCCATCATGAAAAGGAATCTCCTTTCACACATGAAGGGAATGACCAAGTTCAGAATTTTCCTTGGCCTCTAACAATCAATGAGATCCATATGAGCGCCCACTCCTTTTAGGAGTCATATCCTGCAAAAATGTGGCAAAGGAATGTGATAGATTAGAAAATACAACTTGCTTGTCATGATCACATTCTTTACCATTATAGTCCTTCACACACATGGGGTTGTGCATGAGCATTCCCTTCCTTCCAAGAAAAGGAAGAGCTGGCTGAGATGACCCTTGCAAAGAGTCCATTGGCTGCCCCAATCCTCCATAGCTATTGCACTCTTGAAAGTGCTGATGTAATTCCTCTCTCATGCCATCCCAATCAAAATTATTCATGATCACGGAATAGATCCTCGTTGAGTACATATGGCTGAGGAAGAGTTATTCATATGCTTCTTGTAGGATCCTCTGCTTCATCTTGGAGGCTCTAGCCAAGAAGACCTTACAGTGACAATAGATGACCCCTCCTTGGACTAAGTAGCCCTCTTCTTGATTCATGCCATCTAGTATCATACTTGTGTGGAGATCATTGGAATAATCTACAAGTAGTTGAGATTTCCAATAAATATCCACACTTCTCAACAATGATAGTGCTTCTTATACATCCATGGGAATGCTTGTATTGTTGTTGGTTGCTCCTTTGACATTACATATGCCAAAATTGTTGGTTGGAAGGTTGATCCTCCCCTTTTCTTCCTCCCACAGCACTTTAGTTTTCTCTCTCTTTGCTCCAAACCTTGCTGGATCTATATTTGGAGCAGCACTTTGTGAGGCTTCCCCCACAAGACCATAATCTAATGGCATTTCAGGTGGCTTTCCATGAGATAAGAATGTCCCTTGCAGCATCCTCATATACATGAGAGAGGGAACTGTAAGATCCTTTCTTCCACTGCGCAAATCCATCTCTGTTGTTTGTGTGGAAACATTAGGTGAAGGATAAGTGTGCATGCCTTGAATAATTTTTGGTTTCCCACTCTTCAAGTCCACGCACTCCATCTGCAAGGCTTTCCAATCAGTGGCAACCTTCCCCAAGGTAATCAACCACTGGACACCCAAGATGATATTGGTGTCTCGTATGTCAACTACAAAGAAGTGATCCACCAACGTGTAGGATCCCATAGTGACAGAAATTGATGGAATATTGCATGCATTGCATGGTTCTATCTCCTGGGACCAAAACAAAAAATCCATCAAAAAAATCAGTGGGGATTCCTCTCCTTTTCACAAGGTGAGCATCAATAAAGTTGTGGGTTGCCCCACTGTCAATCACGATAGACACTCTTTGGTTCATGACTGAGCCTTGTACTCTTAGGGTCAAGTACTTAGGAACTCCTCTCAAACAGGAAAGAAACCCACTTGTTGGAGTAAAGGCTCCATCTCCATCTCTGGATGGTGTTTTATCTTCCTCTTCATCATCACCAGCACTGTGACCCCTCCTAGGTCCATCATTTCCATCTTCCTCCTTGAAATATGAGAAGACTTTTATATAGTGTGCCCTTCCAGTAACATATCTATGTCCCGGTACCCAAGGCTCTTGGAAAGTGAGACACAATCTCTTTTTCCTCAATTCCCTCCGGAGATCAATGTCAAGAGGTTTCTTCAGTGAGCTCTCCTTCGAAGGAGAAGCTTTCCCTTCCTTTCCCTTAGAAGAGTGAGGGGCTTTGCTTCAAAAAGTGGCCTTTGCTTTTGGCAAGACATCTTGGAGATCTCTAGCTCTTTTAATCGCATCATGCAAAGTGATGGGCTTGGTAGAATTAACCAACCCATGCAGACGTTCTTCCATGCCATCAATGAACATGTAGACCCTCCTTGCTACAAATAGATTAGGAACCATGACTGATAATCTCAGAAACTTAGATATATAAGTCTCTGCATCTCTTATCTGTTTCAGCTTTGCAAGGCTTATGAAGGGTGCTTCGGGATCCTTCCGACAAAAAATCTCCACCAGTCTTCTAGTGAACTCAGCATAGGTAGTCACATTGTTGTGTCCCAATGTAGACAACCCATGGAACCACCAATTGTGTGCTTCACTCTTAAAGTGTAGCGCTGCAATATTGATGGCTTCAACTTCAGGGACTTTGTTCAACTACAAATAGATATCTAGCTTTTCCACCCATTCTTTGGAAGAACTGGAGGACGATCCATCAAAATTGGGAAAAAATAATCTGCCCATAGTGTGGTGACTTCCATGAAATAAACCACCATCTCTATATTGCTGCCATGGTCTTCTCTGATCCTTGAGATGGCAAAAGTCTTGGAAACTCTAGTTATCCTTGAATCTCTGACTCTGAGAATCATACTCCACAAAGTAACCTTAAAGGGAGGCTTTCTCTTGTGGTCCTTCATTCTTCACAGCTATTAAGATAGGCATAGTAGAGTGTTGTGAGGCTTGTGGAGATTGTGGCAGGCTCACAGGTTGACTAGTCCCATAATGAGACATGTCAGAGCTTTCTCCTTGATGAAATATCCCAAGAGATTCCCTCATTCTGTCCACCCTCATCTCCTTGATCTCCTTGGAAGCATCTTGCATTTCTACTAACAGAGTTCTTGAAAACTCTTCACCTTCTTTATCACTGGCAGTTTTAGGGGCTTTACCCTTGTCTTGATCTTCAGTAGTATAGTCATATTTCTTATGACGTTTGCTTTGGTACCTCTTCTCCCTCTCAGTAAGAGGTTCATATTCTCCTGAGTGAAACATGGATGGGGCTTCAAGGCAAGCACAAGCTGTGCCAAGAAAGGAGCTCTGATACCACTGTAATGTTCCCAAATTGGGGATTGCACAACAAGCTAGGAAAATAACGCACTCCTTGGGATATTAGTGCATAGAATTGAGTTGTCAGCCCTTGGATACCTTAGAGCAGCAGATATGGAGTCTAAATCCAAAACGGAAGCAAAAATAAATCAAACTAGGTGTGGTAAACAGATCTCCCACAACCTAATCTAGCTAGAAAACACCCTACAAGAGGGGCTGCATCTATGCACAACAAGCAGCTTCAGGAATAGTGCAGTCTTTGATAATATAAGGAGGAGGCAATCAAATATAATTAATAAATGAATGTACAACAGCAAATCATAAGTAAAGTGAAGCTCTTTATATATACAGTAAGTTACATGAGACAAGAGAGCAAGATAGCTTCAGAAAAGAAAGTTGCAACATAGATAGATCAGCAGAAAGAGGCTCAACAACATTATTTTTATGAGCTGTAGAAGTTGAACATTACAACTCATATCTAGGACATATCTATGGGTAAAACATAAAATCTATATCAGATCTGGAAACTAGATGGTTTTCTTTACAAAATCCCCTTGGGGTTTTGACCAAATCATGCATAAATAAGAGTAGATTTGAGAAACAAGTTGTAGATCTGGAATTTGTTGTAGTAAATTTATGAATTTAAAATTTTATTAAAATTGATCAAATATAAATATAACATGGATCAACAATCTAATCCATGGATCACCAAGTGGAAGGCAAGGCCCAACACTAGAGATCTCTGAACTAGGAGCAAAACACCATGAAAATCCTCACACCAAAATAACGCAGCCCATCAATAGGAACATTGTTGTAGCTCAAATGACATGGTTAGCCACTGTAAAATTGAAGATCTAAAGTACAAGGAGAAGAGACACTCTTCCAGGAGGTTAAAATATACAGTCCATGAGAAGAGGATCCCAAAAAAAACTAGATCTATGCGGATCTAAACTCCACATGCTACAACTTGCAAAAGCAGTCAAATCCTCACTAGATCTACGCTACTAATGAAAGTATAGCTTATCCACAAGCATGATAGAGCATCAATTTCCACAAATTATCCTCCAAGAATCCTCAAAGGAAGAGGTGAAATCCCTGCATAGGACTTTCCACATACAATCCTCCACTAAACAGCAAAGAATGGTATTTGTCTAACCAGACAAATACTCAGAAATATGATCAATCAAAAAACTTTTTTTGCTGCCCTCCCTCTCCTTTTATAAGATGGAAAGCCTCTACAAACCCTAAACCACCTTGATGAGTTATCCCCTTTCACATGAGATGCCTCCTTCTAGAACTGCGCTGTCCCTTTTGGAGATGCAATGAACCTAGACAACGTTGTTGATTTGGTCAAGGTTGACCTAGTCTTTAGCTCAAATCTCTTTCACACCTGTAAGTGATTATTTACATGGCCCTAATTTATCTTTGTTCATATGGGCATTGATTTATTCAGCCTTTTAGGAGTTTTACATGTCCTCCTTTATTCATTTATTCTTGCAACAAAAATGAAAATAAAATTTAATGTTCCTCTTAGCTATGGCTAAGAAGGAACATTGCAGTATACATTGAAATGGAGTTCAATGGTTTGAGGTTCGAGTATGAACTGGAGGGAAGCTCGAACTACATAGCCTGGAAGGACAATGTGGAGGTGCTGCTTGAAAATAATGGCTTGAAGGAGTTCATCAATAGCGATGTTCTTAAGCCCAATTTAGCAGATGTTGCAACACTAGACGTATGGAAAAAGAAAGTAGCAAGGGTGAGGAGGATTCTGCTGGAAGGTGTGAAAGACCATGATGTGTCAGGCCTTCATGTTAGAGCCGCTCTATTTGTAATGTGGAAGGATTTGAAAAATCTTTTCCAAGGCTGTAGCGACCATAGGAAATTGGCGCTAAAGGATAAACTCAGAAAAATCAAGATGGAGAAGAACGAAACTATTCTTGTATACTTCAAAAAGTTTTTCCAATGCAGGGATGAGCTTGGTAGTGTAGGATTTAGTGTTGTAAATGATGAATTGGTGATATTGACTCTCTTTGGGCTTCCAAATATTTGGCACAATTATAAAGACTTTGTTTATGGATGGGAGAAACTGCCAGATTGGGAGCGACTATGGTCAGATCTAGTGTAGGAGGAGATAAGGCGGACCACCAGGGATGGCTCTTCACCAAAGCATGATGATGAAGAGTATTGTGCTTTGGCTACCAAGGCAAAGAAGAATAAGGAGAAGAAATTCCATTCTAGATCTGAGGCCGGTGAGGATGGCAAGGAGCACAACATGTCCAAAGTGAAGTGTTTTCACTATCACGAGTTTGGACATATTGCCACAAATTGTCCACATAAGAATAAGCAAAAGATGGCTACTGGTGCTGGAGTTGGTGAGTCCCTTGCCTCACAATTTGAGCTTGACTTCTCATTGATCTCATGCATGGTGTCTAGTGCATTGGGATCGGGGTGGTAGTTTGATAGTGATGCTTCCTTTCCCATGACGGTAGATGAGAAATTGTTCAATGACTTGGTGGAGAAAGATCTCTAGATGCATGTTGAGTTGGGTGATGATGGATGATACAGTGCAACTGGAATTAGTACCATTACCTTTTTGAGGGTGTCAGGTAAACTCTTTCACTTCAAAGAAGTTGTGCATGTTCCATGTTTAAAGAAGAATTTAATCTCAGTTGAAATGTTAGAGGATAAAGGCTATGATGTTGTCTTTAGAGAAGGAAAATTTTTCCTCCGACACAAAGCAACAGGGCAAGCCAAGAAGATTGGGATTCGAGTAAAGAATCTCTATAGACTTTAAGTAGATGGGATTTCTACGGAGCTTCCCATTGTTGGGAAGTGCGAGAAAGCCATGCAATTGAAGCTTGAGAGGGAGCAGAATTTGAATCCAGGTAAGAGTGAACCTTGGGATGTGGAGTAGCCATAAGATGAGGATCATGGAGTGGGAGTGACCACTCATGCAGAGAAATTTCATGCCAGATGGGCAGAGGGAGTGCATGCGGCTATACCACTAGGTAAGAGGTGGGGTGACATGCATGAGTAATCCTAAGCAAAGTTTTCTAGGCATGACTCATTGATATGGTGTGGATCTCATGAGTTGAACCTCGCTACGAGGCACCCACATAGCAGCAGTAGCATGATCAATTGGATTGATGCTGTTAGATCAAAGTGACAGTGTCGAATACTAGAGCACGGATCAGAGTTGACAGAAAGTGCAGAGTGAATGGGTGCAGAGTTCAACAATGCAATGGTTCCTGAAGATATGTGTAGTAGCTAAGAAGAAGTCAGAAGACTTTGATGACAGATGCATTAGGCTGATTGAGTTGTTTGTAGTCTATCCAGTTTCAGAAGTGTTGCATCCAAGTATTGCAGGGCGGATGAATGGATTAGCAGGGCACATGCAAAGACAGTCCTTTCTTTTTTAGAGGGAGTGTTGAATATTGCAACAAGAAATAGTGAAAGTTGCATCCGGAAACATCATTCCTTGATCCTAGTGAAAAATAATCACCTAAACTAGGTGGGGCCCACACAGGCTATTTTTAGGTGTATGTCTATTTTTAGAATAGTAAGCATATTCTAAAATTAGCAAGATGTTGATTCTAGATGGTTGAGAAAATTCTATCTTTAGATGAGTTCCTATTTTTAGAATATGGGCAAAGTATATTTATAGATCGTTAATCTAAAAATAGAATGCATGCCGATTATTATTAGCCCTTAATAATAATTGGACAATAAATGGTATCTTATTCTCTTGGAGCACTTTATTTTAGTGAAAATATGTGGCACATTAATGGGCTGAAGTAATTGCACAATTCCTAGGATGGGTGGTGAGTCATGCATGGAGGACTTCATTATAACTAACAGCGGAAAGTTGTAACAAAGTTGAAAGAGTAATTATGTGAGTTGTTATTTAGTTTTACTCAGTTAAGTGAGTTAAAATCAGTTGTGCTAGTTGTAACTGAGCATACACTAGTGATAGATGAGTGAATTAAATATTTAATTAATTCACAAGTAGTGTCTTACTTGCAACTGAACAAATACAACAGTTAACTACTTGGATGTTAGATTGAGTAGAGACCGAGTGGAGAGATAAGTGAAAGGGTGAGATGGACTATCAGTTGTGACTATAGTGGTGAATTCAATGCATCTACACACACATTGGAGATTCTTATGAGGATTTCACAGTCAACATAAGGAAAGGTTGAATTCATTCAGGGATCTTCTTCAACAGGGATTGCGTAGTGGAGGCAGGCTGTCAGGAGGCAAGAAATTGGTGCATAGATATGCAAATTTCTGAATGACAGTGTGTGACGATTGTTGATTGTACTGAGAGCTCTATGAGCTGATATTTGTATGATATTTTTACATGTTCCATTGATATACATAATATATCATAGTTGGATTTTTTGGCTTTAAGCTCTCTCGGTAAAATATCTTGTTATGTGTGATTGATTTTGCTTCATATGTGTTTTGCAATCGGTGATATAATTTCCACAAAGAATTAAGTGCAAGGATTATGTATCTAACATAAGATTAATTTTTTAGATCAGGAGTGTTAGTATGAATATTTCGTCGTAAAATATTACTTTAGCTACGCATAACAAATGGCCCTAACATCGATTATGGCTGCAAAATATCTTTAGAATTGCTGCACAAATTTAGATCTAAGCACAAAAGACATTAAGCAGATAAAATACAACATGGCTCCATGCATCCAATAGACAAGACAAGAAACAATTTTTTTAAAAGAGTTTTATATTATATTAAAGAATGGGGCACCTGAGAGGAAAACAAGAAAGGTGTTTTCCGGTTCTCGTCAGTGGGATGGGTTCTTGAAAGTCCTCAGTGTTTCAGATCTAACATTTCTCTCTCTTAGTGGTGTAGAAAAACAAACATGGAACTCAATGGGAGTTCACAAAGCAAAATGGAAAATGGTGGAGGTCACTAATGAATGGGGAAAACCCCCCTATTTATAACAAAATATTGGGGCGGTCTAGAACTCGGTGCATGAATAATATATTATTAATCAAATTCTAGAAGCACCTTTTAGGAATATTTTATTATATTTGTTGGAGGGAAAATGATTCTTGACTTGGGTCAATTCCTTTATTTATAAATAATAAATAAATAAATGATTTATTTATCATTTTAGGGAAATGATGGGAATATAATTAAATAAATAATGATTTATTTAATTAGTTATGGATAATTTAGTCAAATTTAACTAAGAATATTATTTAAATAATGATTTAAATAAATTTTTCGTAGGAAATAATTAAATAAATAAGGATTTATTTAATTATTTCTTTGTTTTGGGTTAAAGATGACCAAATAAGTTATTTTATATGGTGAAAGAAATTTTACTTAGGGTAAAATTTCTCTTACATGGTGTACTTGGGTTCATCTAATAATGATAGGTTAGATGACCAAAAAAATGGTGTAACAGATTGCCCCCCAACATATGAGTGTTAGGATCAAATCGTATGACCGAAGTAGGTTGTAAGAACTCAATCACTAGATATCAAAAGGGAAGTGAGAGAGAGAAGTGTAATGTTGTCTGAGGTCTTAAAGGACTAGACCCTGACAAGATGAGACTTACAGGTGCAACAACTCTCTAGTGTATGAAGTGGTACATGTGCTAAAGGCGGTGGGGGAGGCATACCTATGCCCGCCGAGACAAAGTACAAAGAATAAGGCGCCCGGAAAGCCACAGAACGCAATAATGAAGCATGTGCTGGCCTAAACATGAGCCAGATAAATAACATGATGAATCCCACATACATGTGATGCCTGGAATAATTGTCAGGACTTATACAATAATATGGTAGTACATGAGATACAAATACACCCAAACGCCCCCTACACGCGGGGAAGGGCTCGCAAACTTTGACTGATACGTGCAAATCGAAGAGGCACCACAAGCGGTTGAGGCTGATAGCATCAAATGGGAGGAGATGCATCAAGGGTGGAAATGAATTCATCTGGCCATGTGGGGGGCTACCTGCAAGGCCACCCCCTCATGAGGGTTGAGACATCTCACACATGCCCGGGAATCACCAATAGCTGCTGCTGCGTCACTGGACCATCAAGTGTATAGACCACAATCATGCTGGGAAGATCTTGAACCAATGGTACACTGCCCCCTAGACCTGGCTTCAGGAATAAATGAGCTGATGTTGATAGAAGTAGGTCTGCCATAGGTGAGGCAATAAGGGAACCCCAACTAAGGCACGAGGGAAAATAGCAGAGTGACGGTCAAGTAGACACTGATGATGACGATGGAAGGAGAGGAACATAGGAGTGGTTGGACGACTTCCCTTGTTAGAGCATAAAGTGGATGAATAGCTTGGCAGCGACTGACACAATATCAGTAGGGATAGGGGACAAAGGTGTGGAAGGCCATACTGTGTGCCATGAGAGAGGGATAAAGCAACATAGGAGGGAGGACTATAGCGGGGTACAAAGGGACTCGGAATAGGCTCCATGAATGTGATGATGACTCGATTGGGATGCTCTAAACAAGGGCGACTCGATGGTGCTGCCTCATAGTAAGGGTCTAGTGGGGAACCATAAAAGCATGAGTACAATAGGGTAGCTCATGATGAAAATCAACACGAACGAAGACGAGTAAGAAGGCAAAGTGGTGCCCCACGTACAAGTGTCGTAAGTGAAGAAATTCGATTGTGAGAAGAGGTGAATAGACCCTTCATGGACAAAATGTGTCCCGGTGAAGTATCAAGGTGCTAAAAACTAAAAGGTACGCAAAGCTCATGAACATGCCAGGTCGCACTTTGTGGGGTCTGTTCTGCGGCCTGGGTAGCAGGTACTAGGCAGAAAACTGTGACCTGTCCTGGGAAATGACCTGAAAAGTGCGACCTGGCAGAGAAAGGGGGTTTCAGTGCTATTTTTGGTTGAGATCTAGGATATTTATGGTTGAGGGGAATAGGTGCCCCCAAGCATGGTGTGATCATGCCAAAATGTATGTAGAAAAAAGGGGAATTTAAACACATTTTACGGATATGGTGCGCCATTTGTTTTGGTTATGGTTATGTAGTTTCAGAAAGGAAATGGAGGATTACCAATCTCGTTTAGTACTTCATATATGAATCAAATGGACATTAAGTTTCAGTGTTGGCATACCTGGGGTCACTATCCCAAACAGAGGATTTGGAGATAATGAACTGATGCTCTCTTAGAAAACGTATAGGTTGGTCAACAACAAGGTCAAAAAGACTAGGTTGCTGATGTAAGATGAAGGAACGATAAGGGGTATCTCCCTAGAGTGATCTGAAGTGATATGGGACTCTATAGGTTCTTCTAAATGTGGAAGAATAATGGTACTAAATTCAGCACGACCAGATACACTAGGAGAGTTGTGGAGAATTGTTTCTCTTGGTCTCTCAAATATGGGTTCCCCCTTACTCAAACATTGGGTTTCAATGTAATGGCCACAAGGTGTATCTAGTGTGAACGCATGGGTTCGATGTAAGGGGGAATAGATGAATTCAGGGTTGGGGATTTCTTCCATAATGTCTTCATTGTGATAGAGGATGGGGTGACTGGTGGAAGAAATACCACCTGACGCGGCGAAGCTACCTGACTCGTCATTATGAGAAGAGAGGTTCACATGTGCATCGTCACAAGGGGTGACAGAAGAGTAAGAAGATAAGGGATCTACTGATGTTGAGCCCAGGGTGATCGTTGAAGGAAGGTCAAGCGAAACAACAGGGGAGGATTAAGAGGGATTGTTCCCTGAGGGTCGCATGCATGATGATAGGTAGAATATGGTGGATGAAGGCTCCATCATCTTGACATCAGGAGTGGGAATGTCAATGGGAGTTGTCATGTCTAGTAATTCTGTTGAAGCAAAACATGCAAATAGGAGAGAGGTGAACTCGTGACGCTTGGCCTCGAATTGGTAGACCGCGGTTAGAGAGGTGCGGAATTCCTTGAGGAAAGGACAAGGTGGGTGTAATGGCCATGGAGATCACACAAAGCACAGGGTTGGTTGGTGTGAATAGTCTGGGGGTTCTTGGCTGCGGTCGTGGAAGGAAAAAAGGCTTTCGGGACTGTGGACTCAGGGAACGCGACATTAACCATGGGCTTGAGATGAGGCAATTCAGGACAGGTATGGGTGGCGTGACCAAAAACATCACACAAAGCACACAGGATGGTATGATTTGGAGGACGAGGAGCGGCAGGGTTTTTCGGGGCTGCCTTGTCCTTTGATGCCCCCCTGTGAGCTTTGCCATTCTTACCCGAAGCGGTCGCAACAGGAGGTGGGTCCTGTTGAGGTGACTGAGGCACTGTTCCAGCAGGAGAAGTCATGGGGACCGGTTGGACCGGGGTCAAAGCAAGATAAGGTTTGGGTTGACCAGGTGGGGTAGCGGCTGGAGGATCAAGGTACTAGACGGGAATCCCAAGGGTCAGGTTAGGAAGAGAGAGGGTGGCCATGACAGGTACCGTGTACACTCCTGGTGGGGGAGCTAGGAACGGTAGTTGACCAGCAGGGTAATGGCCAGGAGGGAAGGCTCCAAGATGGTTGAGACCTGGTGGAACCAACCCAGGAGGGTAGAGAGGCGCATGGGTATTAGCAGTAGGAGAAGGGTCAGAAGGGAGAGCTCCAGCTGGCTGAGGCAAAGGGCTAGGAGCGGGTTGCTGCAGGCGAGGTTGAGGTTGCTGACTAGCCGAAGCGGGATGTTTAAGGTCATCTCGAGATGATTGCATCATGCAAACATTCGCTAAGCTGGGATCAGAGACAGGAGTAGGAGGAAGACCAAGGAAGGTTCCAAGCAAGGAGGAGTCTTTGTAAACGCCGGGGGAAACATTGGTCAGAGAATCAATGGTTTGCTTATTGGTGACAATCTTTCCATTATGTGGGAAAAACAGCTTGTGGTGGACTGCGGATGGAATGGAAGACATGGCATAGGTGTAACTATGCCCTAAAATAATGTTATAGTCAAGAAGGGCGTCAATAACTTCAACGTCGACACAAACAGTCTTGCCCGCAAAGGTGATAGGACATTTACGGAAAAGGCCAATGGGCTGGGAGGCATGGCCATCCCATGCACGAAGGGTGATTATGGAAGGGGCCAGCTCAGGAGATCTAAGTTGTTTCCAGACCGAAGTGGACATTACGTAGGTGGATTCCCCCTCGTTAATGATGCACCGGGAAATGTTAGCGTTTCGGATTTTGACTGAGATTTGGAAAGCTACGGAAGCAGGAAGAGGAGGAGACTTTGACTGATGGGCATCGAAAACAATCAATTGGTCATCTGCTGGATCTACAATGCCTAGGGTAGATAGTAGAGCTTTTCTTTGGGAGGGGCACAACAGGAGGAGTTCCAGTGTTGAAATGGCAACATGAGATTGGGCCAGCGCATCTACTATGCTAAACGAATGGGTAGCTCGGTCAGAAGCAACATTTTGACGTAATGGTCCCTTAGGAATCTTGGTATGAACCTCGACGTTGGGCAGATGGATATGCAAGGGACCATTAGTTTTTGAAAGAGGCTCTGTAGAACCTAAAGAAGGTGACTCGGGGGCAGATGGAGCAAGAGGCTGGGGGTACAGATAGGACTGAGTTTCAAGGTTAAGGTCGACGGTTATAGGTTGGTCAGAGTTCATCATGAGGATCTGGTAATCATAGGTACCAGATGGAGGAGGTTGAGTGGTTACTGGTCCGTGAGGTGGTTGGGTAGCCACAAATCCCTGTTTTGCATCCACCTGCTCTTGAGGGGGCGGTGAATGCTGTTGTGGGGGTTGAAAATACAAGGGAGGCGGAGGTGTGAATGCTGGAGGATCTGGAGCACTAGGCTATGGATATGGATGATAATGAGGTTGGGGAACAGTGTGGTAATCCAGAGGTTGGGCAGAAACATGAGGCATGCCGGATCCTGGATGCGTACTACCGGGAGGGGGAGAAGTGCAGGAGGTGGTGCCCCCTCCCCCAGCAAAACCATAGCTCATGGAAGGTTGGGCGGATGGATGAGAGAGAGCTCCAACAATACCGTCGGTGGCATGAGGTGGCCCCAGTGTATTAGTGCCACCAGGTCTGGGGAGGTCAGGAAGAACGGTATAAACATAACCACATTGAGCATAGATCAGGTCATATTTCAAGGCTATTTGGAGGGCGGCTTCTTTGGTTTGAGGAAAATGGGATGCGACATCTTTGCTGATGGCGGGTAAGAGAGATATAAGGAACTAGTCCATGTAGACACGGTCTTCGAAGGTAAAGGATTTACATAGGCTCTTTCTTCTCCGCCATTCTTTAACATGATCGAATAGGCGGGTCGCAGATGATTGACGGAAAGAATTCAAAAGTTTGATACCAGTGTCATAACAAGGGGGAAGCTGGAAATAAGATAAGAAGGTGCGGGCAAGGGTCGCAAAGGTGGTATGGGAAGAGGTGGGCTGGTCAACATACCACTTAGAAGCTTCGCCTGTAAGCGTGCGTTGGAACAACCGAAGACGAATGGAGTCATCAGTAATGGAATTGGAGGAACACCACATATGGAAGGATCAGATATGGTTGGAGGGATCTTCACTAGCAAGACCTTCGAACTTGGGAATGTCAGAGGGGAGCTTGGTTGGCATAGCAGGCCAACTGACATCATGGCAAATAGGATCATTGATCAGCTGATTGAAATTGGGGAGACTGAGGCCAACCATGTAAGGGAGTAATGGGGCAGTCGAGTAAGGTCCCGTAGGGGTTCCACTGGAAACGGACCCAGCAGTAGAAATGGTGTTAGGGCTAGGTCCAGAACTAGACATGGTGAAGGTAACAAGGGGGGAACCAAGAGGAGGGGGAGAACCCGAAGAATCAAAGGAAGAGTCGGAGTGCAGACTCAAGGGAGGACTTACTCGATGATGATGGGAAGGAGGAAGTTGATGGAACGAAAACTGAGGGTGAAGGCCAAGAAGTTTCCGGGAGAAGTGCCTTGGGGGCGCAACGATGATGGGAAGAAGAGAAACCGACAAGGGCACAGGGGGACAAAATCAAGTGAGGTCAAGGGCGGAGAGGTGTAGTGAAAATTGATTTTAAAGTCTTTGCCAGGCAGTGTTAACCAGGCTCTTCTTCACTTAGGGTCAGTGTGTGGCGTGTGTTAATTTTAATTTTTAAACCCAGACATTTTGAGAATAGAAGAAAAAGTGTGTCGCGTAATTGAAAATAAATCTACAAAGAACAGTAAATAATACTAAAATAACAGAAAATTAACAGCTAACAATGCATCAATCTAACCCAAGAAGGCGGGTCTCTCAAAACTAGTCTATAAGAGGGAAAAAATAAGCAAAGCATCCTAAAAAGAGGCCAATAGATCTAAGGTCGGGACGGACTAGGATCTAAAGGGGAAATCTGCTGAAAAGAGGTGCAGAGAACAACAAAGAGGCAGAGGCAAGGTTGCTACTAAAAAGGAGGAGATCAGCGAAAAATAGAAGGGACAAGGAGGCGGCCCTAGAAATGAACCCAAACAAAACTATATGAGGTGATTTGAGAGGGAGAAGAGCTGACCTAAAGGGATCTGAGAAGGAGGTATCAGATCTGAGAAAAATAAGGCTGAAACTCTAAAAATTTAGACTTCTGAAACAGCAAAGACTCTCTCACAAAAAGTGGAGGGTATTAGAACCCTAAGGGGAGAGATTCCCCCTTAGTTGAGTAAAGCGGATTAGAAACAGGTCTAAACGGGCAGAGACAGAGGTTGGAAAACCTTGACAGAAGCTTCAGACAAACCCAGAAAAAGTGCTGGAAAATTTGTAGAAAAAGGGCGAGTCGCAGGTTCTAACCTATTTGCAGACTAGGACGCAGTTTTTAGGCAGAAAAATGTGACCTCAAGGCCAGGTCACACTTTTTGGGCCGATAAGTGCGATCTGCAGATCCGACTCTCTTGGCAACATATTTTAGAAATATTTGTCGTCTCAACTGCGGCTGATGTCTGTCACCTGCGCAATAAGGCTAGAAACACACGGAAGTTAAAAATTTGACTATTTGAGGGTTTTAGGGGTGAAAATACCATAAAAATAGGAAAAACAAAAAATGGAAGAGAAACCCTAGGGTTTGAAATAGCTGGATATGCAGGAATATATAAAACGACAGCGGTCGCAAAGGAAAACCCGTGTGGAGTCGCCAATTGTTAGTATGAATCTTTCGTCGTAAAAGATCACTTTAGCTATGCATAACAAATAGCCCTAACATCGATTATGGCTGCAAAATATCTTTAGAATTGCTGCACAAATTCAGATCTAAGCACAAAAGACATTAAGTAGATAAAATACAACATGGCTCCATGCATGCAATAGACAAGACAAGAAACAATGTTTTTAAAAGAATTTTGTATTATATTAAATAATGGGGCACCTGAGAGGAAAACAAGAAAGGTGTTTTCCGGTTCTCCTCAGTGGGATGGGTTCTTGAAAGTCCTCAGTGTTTTAGATCTAGCATTTCTCTCTCTTAGTGGTGTAGAAAAACAAACATGGAACTCAATGGGAGTTCACAAAGAAAAATGGAAAATGGTGACCAAGAGTAGATCTAGAGTGATCTAATGCAATGGAGGTCACTAATGAATGGGGAAAACCCCCCTATTTATAACAAAATATTGGGGCGGTCTAGAACTCGGTGCATGAATAAAATATTATTAATCGAATTCTATAAGCACCTTTTAGCAATATTTTATTATATTTGTTGGAGGGAAAAGGATTCTTGACTTGGGTCAATTCCTTTATTTATAAATAATAAATAAATAAATGATTTATTTATCATTTTAGGGGAATGATGGGAATATAATTAAATAAATAATGGTTATTTAATTATTTATGGATGATTTAGTCAAATTTAACTAAGAATATTATTTAAATAATGATTTAAATAACTTGTTCTTAGGAAATAATTAAATAAATAAGGATTTATTTAATTAATTTCTTTGTTTTGGGTTAAAGATGGCCAAATAAGTTATTTTATATGGTGAAAGCAATTTTACTTGGGGAAAAATTGGTCTTACATGGTGTACTTGGGTTCATATAATAATGATAGGTTAGATGACCAAAAAAATGGTGTAACAAGGAGAATCCGGATTGGGAGCAACTGTGGCATCAAAAAACATGTATTTTTTGTGGATTACATAACCATGTCTTTGCTAAGTGTTGGAAACGAATGACAACACAAAAGAGGATGAGGCATGAAAGGCCTTCTCCATCGTAAGAAAAGAAGAAGGTAAAGAAAGTGTGGAGGAAGAAGACTCATTATAGTCATTGTGACAGAAGTGGCTATCAAAGAGCCACATTTTGGAGGCTCCATAGAGACCAATGCCTTATGGAAAAAGCATCAGTGCATGAATCAATTGAAACAATTATTCGGAAATAAAATGTGTCACAGAGAGATGACCCATTCACTTTGATAAGTGAGAGATGGTTTTTATAGGTTTGGCAGAGTGTCATGGCCTTACTTTGTAAATCATATGTTGCAATTTAAAATGTAAAAATGATTATGTGTTTCCATCACTTCTGAATTAACAATGATATTTTGGCCTTGTATTGATAGTTGGGTTATTGATTCCATTTTAATGTAATATTGACCACTGAGTGTGTGTTATAAACAGGTGGAAAGTATGGTATGCTTCGGTCATAGTTGGTCATGTAATTAAGCATGTAATTTGTAGAATAATGTACTGCAAGTTTGAAGAGGATGCATGTGTCGGCTCATTGCTTATGGCTCTGAAGGACAAAGGTGAAGGACAATGAAGGGTGACCTTTCAGGACACTTATGGTCCTAACAAACTACAGAGTAGCTGCAGATTATTTTCATGCTTTTGGTGGACCAAAAGCTCCTCAGTGGAGAAGATTGATCTAGCTGGCTTGAGACACCCATAGGAGATCAAGAGGGCTAAGAAATGGCCAAAACTAAAACTGGCCAGATTGCTCTTGAACCAGGTTTAGATTGAATTAATCATCACCATGATTCCAATGGTGCAAACGAATCTCTAATCTGAGCCTGTATAGAGAATTTATAGCGAGTAAATTTTTTTTTCAAAGTTGGGTAGTGGGCAAGGTTTAAGTATCCCACAAATCCACCGTCAACCGACAGGGAACTTAGCTCCCAAAAATGGGAAAAATTGTGGCCTCATTAAATTTCCGAATAACCCTTACTTTGGAAAAATTCGAAGTTGAGCAATTCATTTTAAGAATTAAAAAAAATATAAAAATGGGGGGTGGCAGGCCACCACCCCTGCCACCCCACGACATGTCAGATTTGTTTATTAAAAAAAATTCATTGGGGGGTAGGCTATCAACCCTGCCACCCCTGTCAGAACCTCCACCATAAACAAGCCCTAAATGGGTAGTGGGCAGGCCATCTCTGGTGTACCCGAGCCACGCCCCACCACATATGGCACCATTAATATGGGCCGGCGGCAATCGAACCAACCCAGCCCCTTATGGCGGATCGATCCGTGACTAACCCAACCAAACAACGTAAATTTAAACCAAACAAGATAATAAAATTAAAATTTTGCCCCATATTTAATATTTTTTCAAAAAAATGCCAATTTGGGTGGGGTCAGAGGGGTTGGAATCCCTGACCACTGCCTTAACAACTCCGCCCATAACCAACACCCCACGAGCTATTCATTGAAAACTCTGGCACGAAAAACATTATATAAAACCTAAAACTCACTTTCACGGGAAGTAAGAGGCGAACTAGCGGAACAGGAAGGGAAATCATTTGCAGGCATGCTTTTCGAGGAAGAGAATTTGTTGCAGAGAATATTCCTTGATGCCTGAAAGATTTCATGGGGAGGTAAATTTTCATTTTGTGAGAATGATATGAAATTTATGGTCATTTTAACCAGAATTTTGCAGGGAATGCGATGGTAAAGTCAGAATGGCCATCCGAGAAGTATATTTGCAGATTCCTAATAGAATATAATCTTAAGGAATATTGAGGGCATTAAAAAGATTCTTCGAGGCATAAAACTCTCAAGAGTTCATTTTCGACAAACTTTATATTGATTTTACACCTTTCGACGACAAGAACTCAATGGTGATGTCTGTTTTAGCAGCAGATCTTCCCATCTTTCAACCATTTTCTAGATTGGAATGACGGTGTCAGATCATCAAGTTTGGACAATCGATTCCATGTCCCTCAGTGCCAAGATTTCGATGGTCAAACTAGATTTAGCAGCTAAGCATCTGCTTCTTCAACCAACTTCAGGGGTTGAGGTATATGCGGTTTGATCATGTTCCTCTTTTTGTTGTGAGATGTATTATGATTTCTAAATCCTTTCTTGATGCATGTTGTGAGATCTTGTTTTTTATTCATGTGAGATTATATCATGCTGATAGGAGGTCCATTATGAGTGAGAGTTCTTGTAGAAAAATTTCTCATGGAGAGAGAATTCACTCATGTTGAGGGCATATCCTTGTATGACAGAGAACACCGTCCATGTACATCACATCATCCAACACTATATGAAGCGGCCTACCCCATTTTGACAAACCGTGCCCGAAGACATAGGTCACACTGGGTGAACTCCGTTATTAAAATATTGTGTTCTTAAGTTGATGATTGTTGTCTTGTTTCCTCTTGCTTAAAGCATGCATATGTTTTCTTTTAATGCTCTTTGCAGTGCAATTCTAACCACATCACATAAGTAAAATGTCATGGGTAAATCCGGTAGCTGATGGACCAGGATCACTTTGATTCTCTTAGTTGTTACCACAACACTTTGTGCCTGTGGTTCATCTTCAGATCAAGCCAATCTGACATGTGTGACTAGGCTGCACCCTCAACAATCTTAGCCAATAGGTTCAGGGTTCTTGTCTGATCCGTATTTATGTAGGAATGCAAAAGAATACAAAATAACCATAAACATTGAAATATAGCGGAAATAAGGCTTCATTTCTTTAATATCAAATCACAAAAATATGCTTAAAAACATGATGGAAATAAAATAGCTAGGGTGTTGGTAGCGAATATCTGAGAAGAGATGTGGTGACTACAGACATCTGAACTGTATTGCAATGAGGCTCGAGGGCCTATTTATTATGGAGAAACAATGGAGAATTCTAAACGTCCAAAAACCTAACCCTAGGAGATGAAACACCAAAAATATGGGCCTTGTTTGGGTAAATTGGTGTTTCAACTTCCCAGGGACATAACTTCGGCATACTATCTCCGTTTGGGGCTTCAAAATGGCTCCAGAAGTTTAGGACCCGAAAAACTACTAAAAATAGTAAGTTGTGAAAAAAATTGAAAGAGGCAATGGTGGGGCCCCAAGTGGAATAGGCGGGTGGCCACCAATATCCACCTGGATCATTCCTCCCCCCTTAGGAAGCAATGGTCCCCATTTCATTGAGTGCCTCCATGAGATGAGGAAAATTCTCTTGAACTTGGTCCCTGGTGAACCACTTACCTTGGTGCAAGATTTGGCCAACTTTGACAACCCGATACAGTTGGGTCTTCTGTCGGCGAGTGTTCTTGATTTTCATGTCCATGATGCAGTCTGTGGTGGTCTGTTCCATGCAGTTTGGGTTTAACTCTTTTGGTGTGAGTTCTTCTGCAATGTCAGAGGTGTCCAATAGAGGTGAGATGTAGGGACGAAGGTGGTCTACATTGAATACTGGGTGCAAACCAATGAATGGTGGAATATTGAGCTTGAAGGAATTGTTCCCTACAGCCTTGGTGATGGTGTATGGCCCATATTGGAGCAGGTGAATCTTGCGGTGGGGTCCAGTGAGGCACTCCTTCTGCAAATGTAGCGACACTTTTTTTCCCACCTGGAAGTTGTGTGGTACTTGATGTTGATCATGTCATTGCTTGTACTAGGCGTTGGCTCTGTCCAATATGTCATGAACCTATTGGAAAATGCGTTGAATGCGCTTGGTTAAGTTGTTTGCTTTGTCAGCTTCAGACTGGACATGAGCCGAATCACCCTGAGTAGTTGCAAATGGCATGGCTATGTCAATGGAACATAGTGGCTGGAATCCCAAGCCCACCTGAAAGGGGCTGTGGTTGGTTGAGTTGTGGAGAGCCCGGTTATAACTGTGTTGTACATAGGGAAGGCACTCATCCCATGTGCATGGATGCTTTGAATATTACATGCGTAGAATGTGTACAATCTTCCTATTGATGACCTCTATTTGGCCATCAGTTTGGGGATGGAAAGCTATGGACTTGGTGAGCTTGGTGTCTGACATTGACCAGAGGCTGGACCAGAATATGATGAGGAACCTGATGTCGTGATCTGATATGATAGACTGTGGGATCCCAAAGTGCACCCAAACTCATTCAAAGAATATTTTAGTAGTGGCTTCTGCTGTGGTATTATTCTTGTAGGCCGCCATAATGGCCATCTTTGAGAATCTATCGACGACCACAAAAAAAAAGTTATTTCCATGCTTAGTAGAAGGAAGGCCTGACATGTAATCTATGGAGATGGATTCCTAAGGTCGACTAGGGGTAGGTAGCATAGTATAGAGCCCTTGCTTCTTGATGGTTGGTTTGGCAATGGCGCAAGCAGTGCAGGATCTGATGTACTTACCGACATCCTGTCAAAGGTTCAGCCAATAGAAATACTTCTGCAGTACTGCCACTATTTTCTAAACACAAAAATGCCTAGCGAATCAACTGTAGTGCGCTTCCCATATCATCTTGGCACGCTTGCTTGAAGGAACACAAAGGTGTGCCAAGTGACATAATAGTGCATCTTGGAGGTGAAATTTTGGAACTTGCATACCCCCCAAGAGTGCCTTGTATGTGTAGCTGAATTCAAGATCGTTCTTGTAGAGAAGTGACCAATTAGAAGTATCATGCCCACAAGAGTTGAGAACGGTGGTTATGGTCACGATCGGTGGTCAGCTGAGGCAATCTGCAACATTATTGGTGCTGCCCTTCTTGTACTTGATGTTCAAATGAAATTGTTGCAGACATGTGGACCACTTCTGATGGCGATCATTCTGCAAATTCCCTTGTGCCTGTATGAACTGCAAGGGTTTATGGTTTGTGTGGATGATTGTCTCCTTCCCCAAAATTTAATGCTTCCATTGTCGAAAAGCCTGCACAATGGAATAAATTTCTTTGTCATAAGTGGGATACTTTCGAACTGTGTCAGAAAATGTCTCACTGTGATATGCCATTGGATGCCCCTGTTGAGTAAGAACTGCCCCAATAGCATAGTCAGAGGCATCTATCTCGATCTCAAATGGCTGTTGCAAGTTTGGTAATGTGAGCACTAGGGCAGAATAGAGGCGATGTTTCAATTCTACAAATGCCTTCTATTGAGATTCTGACCAACAAAATTTTTCTTTCGCTCCTCCCTTAGTGACTTGACTCAAGGGCCAAGTCATATGAGAGAATCCCAACATGAACCTATGGTAGAAATTAGCAAGACCCAGAAAGTTGCGAAGCTCTATTAGGGTGGTTGGGGCTGGCCAATCCCGAATGACTTGGATCTTGGCTAGATCCATATGCACCCCGATTTCATCAATAATGTATCCCAGATATTGAACCTGGGTCATGCCGAAAGTGCACTTCTCCTAATTAGCACACAACTTGTGTTGCCACAGTGTTTGGAGGACTTCTTGGATGTGGTGGAGGTGCTCTTCCCAAGTCTGGCTGAAGATAAGAATGTCATCCAAGTATACCACTACAACTGAGTTGGTGAATCGACACAACATGTCATTCATCAACCTCATGATGGTTGCAGGAGCATTTTTCAATCCAAAAGGCATGAAGAGCCATTCGAAAAGGACCTCCTTGGCTTTGAAGGCAGTCTTCCACACATCAGAGGGTTCAATTGGTACCTCGTGATACCTAGACTTCAAGTCGATCTTGCTGAAATATTTTTCCCCTTTGAGTTGGTCCTCAAGGTCATCAATCCTTGGGATCGGGTACCTATTCTTAACAATGATCTTGCTCAACACCTAATAATCAATATAGAGTCTCCAAGTCCCATCCTTCTTCTGTACCGACATGATAGGGCTCCCACAGGGAGATGAACTTGGGCGGATGTGGCCTTTCTGCAATAGCTCCTGAATCTGCCTCTTGATTTCATCATTATCCAGAATAGAGTGCCTACAAATCGGTCCATTGGGTAGCGGCACACTTGGGGTCAGGTCAATGGGGTGCTTGACCTGACAGTGTAGAGGCACCCCTGTGGGTGAGGTGAAGATGTACCCGTACTCCTCCACAACCTTGTCCATTTGTTGTTGTCATGTAAAGGAGCCATGTTTGGAGGTCGTGGCCACAGTCTTCTTCTTGCACTGGGGGCGGGTCATCACGAAAACAAATTTCCTGGTTTGGGAAATGAGCTTACTGCATTTTTTTTAAGTAACCAAAGAGATAGTGGGAGGCGGTGGTACCTCTGGTATCCTGTAAAATTTATTTCCCAAAGTAACAATAATAGTGCGAGGTCGGGACTCATACACAACATGTCACTTCCACAAGTATGGTTGGCCTAATAATACATCAGAAACATCAATAGGATCAATGTCACACAATACCTCATCTGTGAAGGGCTTGATGCTATAGGGAAGGCAGCACTACTGGCTGACGCAGAGATCCCGTCCTTGGTGATGCCACCCGATGGTTTATGGTTATGGGTGCGTTGTGGTTAACAAGCCCAACCGCTTCACGACATCTGCTGAAATGAGGTTCTTTTGGCTCCCATTGTTGACAATGAGCCATAGCAGGGAACCCTTTACCCACATATGGGAGTGGAAGAGATTCTCTGCCTCCTTTGGATCTTCTGGTTCCTCCTTCTGGATCTTTGTAGTGGCAACTGTGGCATTGGGCTCCGCATCAATAATCTGCTTCGCTTTGTCATTCACCTTGTGAGGTTCTGTTTCAAAGTTAGAGCATGCATCTGATTCAGAAGCCCTCATCTTGGCCACTAGTGACTGCTTGGACTGACAATCACTTGTGTTGTGAGTGGAGCTCTTATGGAACTCACACCACTTTCCTGTGTCTTTCTTCGGCTTCATGGTGTTGTTCTTTGCTTGTGTCTTGGGCAGGTTGTCTTGGGCAGGTTGTCTTGGGGCTTCACGGTAGAGGTGCTCTTCCCAAGTCTAGCTGAAGATAAGAATGTTATCCAAGTATATCACTAAAACTGAGTTGGTGAATGGACACAACATGTCATTCATCAACCTCATGACAGTTGCAGGAGCATTTGTCAATCCGAAAGGCATGACGAGCCATTCGAAAAGGCCCTCCTTGGCTTTGAAGGCAGTGTTCCACACATCAGAGGGTTTCACTGGTACCTCGTGATACCTAGACTTCAAGTCGATCTTGCCGAAATATTTTTCCCCTTTGAGTTGGTCCACAAGGTCATCAATCCTTGGGATCGAGTACCTATTCCGAACAGTGATCTTGTTCAGCGCCCGATAATCAATATAGAGTCTCCAAGTCCCATCCTTCTTCTATACCAACACGATCGGGCTCCCATAGGGTGATGAACTTGGGCGGATGTGGCCTTTCTATAGTAGCTCCTGAATCTGCCTCTTGATTTCATTATTATCCATAACAAAGCGCCTATAAATCGGTCCATTGGGTAGCAGTGCACTTGGGGTTAGGTCAATGGGGTGCTTGACCTGACAGTGTAGAGGCACCCCTGTGGGTGAGGTGAAGATATCCCCATACTCCTCCACAACCTTGTACATTTGTTGTTGTCGTGCAAAGGAGCCATGTCTGGAGGTCGTGGCCACAGTCTTCTTCTTGCACTAGGGGTAGGTCATCAAGAAAACAAATTTCCTGGTTTGGGAAATGAGCTTACTGCATTGTTTTGAGGTAACCAAAGAGATAATGGGAGGCAGTGGTACCTATGGTATCCTGTACAATTTATTTCCCAAAGTAACAATAACACTGCGAGGTCGGGACTCATACACAGCATGTCACTTCCATAAGTATGGTTGGCCTAATAATACATCAGAATCATCAATAGGAACAATGTCACACAATACCTCATCTGCGAAGGGCTTGATGCTATAGGGAAGGCAGCACTACTGGCTGACGCAGAGATCCCATCCTTGGTGAAGCCACCCGATGGTGTATGGTTGTGGGTGCGTTGTGGTCGGAAAGCCCAACCGCTTCACGACGTCTGCTGAAATGAGGTTCTTTTGGCTTCCATTGTCGACAATGAGCCATAACGGGGAACCCTTTACCCACATATGGGAGTTTAAGAGATTCTCTGCCTGCTCCAGATCTTCTGGTTCCTCCTTCTGGATCTTCGTAGTGCCAACTATGGCATTGGTCTCGGCATCAATAATCTACTTCCCTTTGTCATTCACCTTGTCAGGTTTTGTTTCAAAGTTAGAGCATGCATCTGATTCAGAAGCCCTCATCTCAGCCACCAACGACTGCTTGGCCTGACACTCACTTGTGTTGTGAGTGGAGCTCTTATGGAACTCACACCACTTTCCTGTGTCCTTATTTGGCTTCACGGTGTTGTTCTTTGCTTGTGTATTTGGCAGGTTGTCTTGGGCCACCATGCCTTGGCTTTATCCTTTGTTTTGGGTTTGGGGGGACCTTTCCCTTGCTTTTGATTCGCAGATCCAAAGTCTCGCTTTTTCTATTTTAATTTCTGCTCAACCTTGGCAGCATACCGGTATGATGTACCAAGCGAGGAGATGTCAAGGAACTCCATTTCCTCCTGAATGTATCTGTGCAGACAACTGCGATACTTTAGCACCAAATGTTTCTCTGAATCTTTGATACCCAACTTTGTGCATAGGGTATGGAATAGATTCATTAGCTCATGCACATCTTGATCCCTTTGTCGCCCTAGCGTGGTCCATTATATGTACTTGTCCTCATAGCTCCCCATGGGATAGTATTGTTCCTTGATGGCATCTCGGAAAGAATTCCAAGTGGGTACAGCTGAGAACAGAAAGGGATTTGTCTCATCCGTTTTCTCACAATAGGTTTCCCACCAGTCCTTGACATGGGGGGTAACATTGAGGAGTGTAAAAATAATCTTCTCCCGGTTGGAAAAATCATGAACTGAGAAATATCCTTCTAATAGATTCAACCATCTATCTATGACATCTGCATCAATTTGACCCTCAAATATGGGAATCTCAAAGTTTACTTGTACCTTAAAGGGAGTCATGCCTCCATAGTGGCTGCTAGATGCAGATGCGCCACCGGTGGGAAGTCGTTGAAGGATTTGGGCAAAGTTATCCATCATCGCGTTCCTTTTTTTTTCAAGGGCCTCCTCGAGAAATATTTTGATAGGATCTCCTAGTCCCTCATCCTTCTTTTCATCCCCCATGGGCGTCCATCAGGGTTTGCGACACTTATCTTGCAAAGGCTCCACCAAATCGAGCCCTAACTCCTTATACCCCGACCTCGTTGGGGACATGCAAACAAGGATCGAGAAAAAACAGACCGCTCTGATACCACTGATCCGGATTTATTGAGGAACACAAGAGAATATAGAAATAACCATAAACATTGAAATACAATGGAAATAAGGCTTCATTTCATTAATATCAAATCACAGAAATATTCTTACAAACATGATGGAAATAAAATAGCTAGGGTGCTAGTAGCGAATCTCTGAGAAGAGATGTGGTGACTACAGACCTCTGAACCGTATTACAGTGAGGCTGGAGGGCCTATTTATTATGGAAAAAGAATGTTTATTATGGAAAAATAATGGAGAATTCTAAACGTCCAAAAAGCTAACCCTAGGAGATGAAGCACCAAAACTATGGGCCCCGTTTGGGTAAATCGATGTTTCAACTTCCCATGGATGTAACTTCATCATACTATCTCTGTTTGGGGCTTCAAAACGGCTTTGAAAGTTTAGGACCCGAAAATTGCTAAAAATAGTAAGTTGTGAAAAAAACTGAAAGAGACAATGGTAGGGCCCCAAGTGGAATAGGCGGATGGCCACCAATATCCACCTGGATCATTGTCTGTGGGAACAACACACCCTGCGAGTGGCTTTGCTGACCAAGGATGTCACCTTAGCCTTTCCTGCCTACGACATTGCTTCATATGACCTAGATCTGATGTGTGATCACTTTTGTGATCTCGACCTTTTGCGTGAGCTCCTATATATGTACGTGTGCGAGTGAGAAATAGAAAATACGACCAAAAATGAAAATAGCATGGAGGAGATCTCATGAGCTAATGTGTCTAAATGAACTTGAGGTTGTTTCTATGTATAACTTTGTGAGTGACCGCCTTAGCCTTTGACCAGATCAACACGCGGTTAGGTGATCCAGGTGGATATTGGTGGCCACCCGCCTATTCCTCTTGGGCCCCCACCATTGTCTTTTTCAGTTTTTCAGTTTCGGCATAACTTACTATTTTTAGCAGTTTTTCGGGTCCTGAAATTCTGGAGCCGTTTTGAGGCCCTAAACGACGTTTTTTGGGTATCGTTTTACCAGCAAATTGGATCATCCAATTTTTCCTAACAGTTGTAGTCCTCAGATAGAGCTTTCTAATGATGTATCATGTGCGTCAAACGGAGATAGTATGCCAAATTTACGTCCCTGGGAAGTTGAAACACCAATTTACCCAAACGGGGCCCATAGTTTTGGCGCTTCATCTCCTAGGGTTAGGTTTTTGGGATGTTGAGGGTTCTCCATTGTTTCTCAATAATAAATAGGCCCTCGAGCCTCATTGTAACTCGGTTCAGAGGCCTGTAGCCGCCACATCTCTTCTCAGAGATAGCTACCAGTGCCCTAGCTAGTTTTATTTCCATTCTGTCTGTAAGCAAATTTCAGTTCTTTGATATTAATGAAATGAAGTGTTAATTCCGCTGCATCTCTATATTTATGGTTATATGTTTATTTTGTTGCGTTCCTACATAAATCTGGATCAGTGGTATCAGAGCGGTCTGCTTTTTCTCGATCCTTCTTTGCATGTCCCCAACGAGGTCGGGGTATAAGGAGCTAGGGCTTGATCTGGTGGAACCTTTGCAAGATCAGCCTCGCAAACCTCGACGGACGCCCATGGGGGACGAAAATAAAGATGAGGGAGTAGGAGATCCTATCAAAATATTGCTCGAGGAGGCCCTCGAAAAACAAAGGAACGCGATGATGGATAACTTTGCTCAGATCCTTCAACGCCTGCCCACCGGCGGCGCATCTGTATCCAGCAGCCACTCTGGAGGTGCGACTGCTTTTAAGGTACAAGTAAATTTTGACATTCCCATATTTGAGGGTCAAATAGACGCAGATGCCGTAGATAGATGGTTGAATCTATTTGAAGGATATTTCTCTGTTCATGACTTTTCAGACCGGGAGAAGATTATTTTTGCACTCCTCAAAGCTACCCCCCATGTTAAGGACTGGTGGGAAACCTACTGTGAGAACAAGGACCAGACAGCCAGGTGGATATTGGTGGCCACCCACCTATTCCACTTGGGCCCCCACCATTGTCTCTTTCAGTTTTTCAAGTTTTGGCATAACTTACTATTTTTAGCAGTTTTTCAGGTCCTGAACTTCCGGAGCCGTTTTGAGGCCCTAAACGACGTTTTTTGGGTATCAAATTATCAAAATCGTCACAAAAGTTGTAGTCCTCGGATAGATCTTTCTAATGATGTATCATGTGCGTCAAACGGAGATAGTATGCCAAAGTTACGTCCCTGGGAAGTTGAAACACCAATTTACCCAAACAGGGCCCATAGTTTTGGCGCTTCATCTCCTAGGGTTAGGTTTTTGGATGTTTAGGGTTCTCCATTGTTTCTCAACAATAAATAGGCCCTCGAGCCTCATTGTAACTCAGTTCAGAGGCCTGTAGCCGCCACATCTCTTCTCAGAGAGAGATAGCTACCGTACATGAAAATTGGATGCCATTAAATACGTAAGCAAATTTCGGTTCTTTGATATTAATGAAATGAAGTGTTATTTCATTTGCATCTACGCATTTATGGTTATGTGTTTATTCTGTTGCGTTCACATAAATCCGGATCGGTGGTATCGGAGGCGGTCTGCTCATTTTCGATCCTTCTGCATGTCCCCAACGGGGTAGGGGTATAAAGAACTAGGGCTTGATACGAGTGGAACCTTTGCAAGATCGGCCTCGCAAACCTCGACGGACGCCCATGGGGGACGAAAGGAAAGATGAGGGAGCAGGAGATCCTGTCCAAATATTGCTCGAGGAGGCCCTCGAAAGACAAAGGAACGTGATGATGGATAACTTTGCTCAGATCCTTCAACGGCTACCCACCGGCGGCGCATCTGCATCCAGCAGCCACTCTGGAGGCGCGACTCCTTTTAAGGTACAAGTAAATTTTGACATTCCCATATTTGAGGGTCAAATAGACGCAGATGCCGTAGATAGATAGTTGAATCTGTTAGAAGGATATTTCTCGATTCATGACTTTTCAGACTGAGAGAAGATTATTTTTTCACTCCTTAAAGCAACCCCATATTCTGGGCCCGGTGGAAACCTCACGCTGAGAACGAGACCGAGAGACCAGACCCTCTCTGTTCTCCGTAGCACCCAATTGGAATTTCTTTACGAGACACGTCAGAACAGTACTATCGGTGGGGGAGCTATGAGGACAAGTACATACAATGGACCATGACTGCACGACAACAAAGGGATCGAAGATGTTTGCAGTGGCTTAGTCTGTTCAGCACCACTGCGCACAAAGTTGGGTATCGAAGATTCGAAGAACCATTGGTGCTAAGAAATATAAAAGCTATCTGCATGGGATGATAGATGGAGTTCCTTGACATCTCCTCGCTTGGTGCGGCATACCGGTATGCTGCCAAGATTGAGCAGAAATTCAAGCAGAAGAAGCGAGACTTTGGATCTGCGAATCAAAAGCAAGGGAAAGGTGCTTCCAAACTGCAGAACAAAGGACAGATCCAAGGCATGGCGGCTAAAGACAACTCATCGAAGCCACAAGAAAATAACAGCACTGCAAAGCCAAAGAAGGACACGGGAAAGTGGTGTGAGTTCCATAAGAGCTCCACTCACAACACAAGTGAGTGTCGGGCCAAGCAGTCGCTAGTGGCCGAGATGAGGGCTTCTGAGTCAGATGCATGCTCCGACTCCGAATCAGAACCTGAAAATGGGAATGAAAAAGGGAAACAGATTATTGATGCGGAGCCCAACGCCACTGTTGCCACTACAAAGGTCCAGAAGGAGGAACCGGAAGATCTAGAGGAGGAGGAACGTCTCTTCCACTCCCAGATGTGGGTAAAGGGCTCCCCAGTACAGTTCATTGTCGACAATGGGAGCCAAAAGAACCTCATTTCAGCAGATGCCGTGAAGCGGTTGGGCTTGCCGACCACGGCTCACCCACATCCATACACCATCGGGTGGCTTCACCAAGGACGAGATCTCCGCGTCAGCCAGCAGTGCCGCCTTCCCTATAGCATCAAGCCCTTCACGGATGAGGTATTATGTGACGTTGCTCCTATTGATGTTTATGATGTATTATTAGGACAACCCTACTTGTGGAAGCGTCATGCTGTGTATGAGTCTCGACCTCGTGCTGTTATTATTACTTTGGGAAATAAGTTGTACAGGATACCAGAGGTACCACCTCCTACGACTATCTCTTTAGTTACTGCAAAACAATGCAGTAAGCTCATTTCCCAAACCAGGAAATTTGTTTTCCTGATGATCCGCCCCCAGGGCAAGAAGAAGACTGTGGCCACGACCTCCAGACAGGGCCCCTCTGCACGACAACAACAAATGGATAAGATCGTGGAGGAGTACGGGGACATCTTCACCTCACCCATAGGGGTCCCTCTGCACTGCCAGGTCAAGCACCCGATTGATCTGACCCCAGGTGCGCCGCTACCCAACGGACCGATCTATCGACGCTCTATTCTGGAAAATGATGAAATCAAGAGGCAGATTCAGGAGCTGTTGCAGAAAGGTCACATCAGACCAAGTTCATCACCCTGTGGGAGCCCGATCGTGTTGGTACAGAAGAAGGATGGGACGTGGAGACTATGTATTGACTATCAGGCGCTGAACAAGATCACTGTCCGGAATAGGTACCCAATCCCACGGATTGATGACCTTCTGGACCAACTCCAAGGTGAAAAATATTTCAGTAAGATCGACCTGAAGTCTGGGTATCACCAGGTACCAATTGAACCCTCTAATGTGTGGAAGACTGCCTTCAAAGCTAAGGAAGGCCTTTTTGAATGGTTGGTCATGCCTTTCGGGTTGACGAATGCTCCCGCAACCTTCATGAGGATGATGGCCGACATCTTGCGGCCATTCACCAACTCATTCGTAGTGGTGTACTTGGATGACATTCTGATCTTCAGCAAGACTTGGGAAGAGCACCTTCATCACATCCGACAAGTCCTCCAAACACTGCGGCAACACAGGTTGTGTGCCATTTTGGAGAAGTGCACGTTTGGCATGACCCAGGTTCAATATCTGGGATAAATTATTGATGAAAGGGGGTGCATGTGGATCCAGCCAAGATCCAAGTCATTCGGGATTGGCCAGCCCCGACTACTATAACAGAGCTTCGCAGCTTTCTGGGTCTTGCTAATTTCTACCGTAGATTCATGTTGGGATTCTCTCATATCACTTGGCCCTTGAGTCAAGTCACCAAAGGAGGAGCGAGATAAAAATTATTTTGGTCGGAACCTCAACAGAAGGCGTTCAAAGAATTGAAAAATCGCCTCTGTTCTGCCCCAGTGCTCACCTTACCAGACTTGCAGCAGCCATTTGAGATCGAGACAGATGCCTCTGACTATGCTATTGGGGCAGTTCTTACTCAAAAGGGACATCCAGTGGCATATCACAGTGAGACATTGTCTGAGACAGTTCGCAAGTATCCCACCTATGACAAAGAAATGTATTCCATTGTGCAAGCCTGTCGACAATGGAAACATTACATTTTGGGGAAGGAAACAATCATGCACACCGACCATCGGCCCCTGCAGTTCATGCAGACACAAGGGAAGTTGCAGAATGATCGCCATCAGAAGTGGTCCACACATCTGCGACAGTTTCATTTGAACATCAAGTACAAGAAGGGTAACACCAATAATGTTGGAGACTGCCTCAGCCGACCACCGATCGTGGCGCTCACCACCGTGCTCAACTCTTGTGGGCACGAGACTTCTGATTGGCCGCTTCTCTATGAGAGTGACCCAGAATTCGGCCACACTTACAAGGCACTCTTGGGGGGCACACGAGTTCCAAATTTTCACCTCCAAGATGCACTTTTATGTCACATGGGACACCTTTGTGTTCCTTCAAGCGAGCGTGCCAAGATGATATGGGAAGCACACTACAGTCGAGTCGCTGGGCATTTCGGGGTCGAGAAAACAGTAGCAATCCTGCAGAAGTATTTCTATTGGCCGAACCTTCGAAAGGATATCGAGAAGCACATCAGATCCTGCACTGCTTGTGCCATTGCCAAACCGACCATCAAGAAGCAAGGCCTATATACTCCACTACCTACCCCTAGTCGACTGTGGGAATCCATCTCCATGGATTACATGTCGGGCCTACCCTCTACTAAGAATGGCAATGACTGTGTTTTCGTGGTCGTTGACAGATTCTCGAAGATGGCCATTATGGCGGCCTGTAAGAAGAATATCACAGCAGAAGCCACTGCTAAACTCTTCTTTGAACGAGTGTGGGTGCACTTTGGGATCCCACAGTCTATCATATGAGATCGAGATAGCAGGTTCCTCAGCACATTTTGGTCCAGCCTCTGGTCAATGTTGGACACAAAGCTCACCAAGTCCACAGCTTTCCATCCCCAAACAGATGGCCAGACAGAGGTCGTCAACAGAATGATTGTACACATTCTGCGCATGTACAATTCAAAGCATCCACGCACATGGAACGAGAGCCTCCCTTATGTACAACATAGTTATAACCGGGCTCTCCACAGTTCAATTGGCCATAGCCCCTTTCAGGTGGGCTTGGGATTCCAGCCACTATGTCCCATTGACGTAGCCATGCCATTTGCAGCTGCTCAGGCCGATTCAGCGCATGTCCAGTCTGAAGTTATCAAAGCAAGTAGCTTCATCGAGCGCATTCAACACATCCGCCAACAGGTTCATGATATATTGGACAGAGCTAATGCGAAGTACAAGCAGCGCCATGATCAACACCGGGTGCCACACAACTTCCAGGTGGGCGATAAAGTATGGCTGCATTTGCAGAAGGATCGCCCCACTGGACCTCACCGCAAGCTTCGGCCGCTCCGATACGGGCCGTACACCATCACCAAGGCTGTAGGGAACAATGCTTTCGAGCTTAGTATTCCACCATTCCTTGGTCTGCACCCAGTCTTCAATGTGGATCGCCTTCGTCCTTACTTGCCACCTCTACTGGACACTTCGGACATTCGCAGAACAACTCACACCAACAGAGTTAAACCCAGACTGCATGGAACAGGCCACCACAGATTGTATCATGGACATGCAAATTAAGAACACTCGCCAACAGAGGATCCAACTGTATCGGGTTGTCAAAGCTGGCCAACTCCTGCACCAAGGAAAGTGGTTCACCAGGGACCAAGTTCAGCAGAAATTTCCTCATCTCATGGAGGAACTTAACGTAATGGGGACCATTGCTTCCTAAGGGGGGAGGAATGATCTAGGTGGATATTGGTGGTCACCCACCTATTCCACTTGGGGCCCCACCATTGTCTCTTTCAGTTTTTCAGTTTCGGCACAACTTACTATTTTTAGCGGTTTTTCGGGTCCTGAACATCTGGAGCCGTTTGAAGACCTAAACGACGTTTTACGACAAAATTCGTCACGATCGGCGTCGGTCTCGGATAGAGCTTTCTGTGTGTATCATATGCGTAAGGGGAGATAGTTATCTGCAAAGAACTAAGTTACGTCCTTGGGAGGTTGAAACACCAATTTACCCAAACAGGGCCCATAGTTTTGGTGCTTCATCTCCTAGGAGTTGGAGGTTGCACCCAGGATGTTTGGGGTTCTCCATTTTGTTTCTCAATAATAAATAGGCCTCGCACTCATTGTCTTCAAAAGCAGTTCAGAGCACATGCTTATGCATCTCTTCTAGAATAGCTACGATTAACCTAGCTAGTTTTATTCAAAATTACATGTGACAAGCAAACTTCAGTTCTTTGATATTAATGAAATGAAGTGTTATTTCCGCTGCATCTCTATCTTTATGGTTATGTGTTTATTCTGTTGCGTTCCTGCATAAATCCGGATCAAAATAGTTACTCTCTCTTCATGGTTTTTAATTATTAAACCCTAATTCTTCCATTGTTTTTATTCTCTCTTTTAAAATGGTTATTTAAAGTATTATTACTTATAATTTTGTTGCACCATTCATTAATTTGATATAGAGTTCTTCACTCCTGAAAAATAATTACCCTCTTTCTTCACTTACCCTCTTTCTTTAAGATATTATGCTAACATTTATTTGTTGTTGAACTTTACAAGGTAATAGAAATGGATGCACCACATTCAATCTTGAGAATATATACTTTGGGTTCATTCTCTATTAAATTAAATCATCATTTGTTCTGATAAATACAATCATGTTCTTTTACACTTGTTTAAATTCCGTGTTTTTTACTCTCATATAGGTATCGATTCAATCGAGTGCATTTGTACTATACCTTTTCTATCTCGTGACTCTTTTTGACAATCAAGACTAAGTTAGTTCCTTTCTCTTCCTTACAGTTCATTCGTATATGCTTAATTAAGTACTTTTCATCTATATGTTTGAGAGGTATTGGTCTATGATTTCCCGGGAAAGGAAAAATGCCTTTATATTATGGGTCATCTTATTTTGAACAAAATATTATTCTTCCTTCAAACGATTTTAGGCAATACGTTGGTTAACCTATGTATTAGATATATATGGTCGAGATCTTATAATTTTTCAAGTCCTTATAGACCTTTTGATTGTATATATGTTTCTTTTAATTGTTGGGTTGATATACCATTTCCACATTTTTATTTTCTAAGAACCTAATTGTATACTTGTTTTCCTCTGTAATGTGTGAATAGTAAACGCATAGTTTATTTTTATCTTTCTATGGCTATGGATAGTATGTAATTATGCTCTACCACTGTTTTATATATTTTTCAATGTTATTCTTATTATATTTTTCATATATACTTGTATTCATTATATGTAATTGACCAACAATTTATCTTTAAAAAAAATAGGAAGGCTACACTCAACATGGGTTCTTTTCTTTCAATTTATTTTCTACAAAATATAAATCTATTGTTCAATATTTAATAGAAGGTAAAGGCATGTGTCATCTTAAATTTGTATTGGCTAGGCCTTAACTTTTCTAAGAGTATTTTTCCTATCCTAAAGTTATATTCCCTCATTGTGAGTATTTGTTAGGTTTTTTTTTCCATTATAATCCACATAATTTACCTATGTAATTTAAAGTAATTGCAGTAAGAAAATAATTTTCTGAAATTTCAAATACACATCTTAATATGACATTTCTTATACTGTTTAAATACAAAGCTTTCCCTGGTTTCTTCATGGTCTCTACTCCTTTGTACTAGTCCCTTTACCTATGATAGGGATTCTTCATGAAATTTAATATTTAAGTGTTTGTATACAAATTCATGCATATATATGCTAATTATGATTATGTATACATACTTTAACCTACTATTTATTCTATTAAAACTAAGTTAAAGTATCTACTCTAGTATAATTTCCTAAGATAAAGATTTTGTTAGTATAACAAATTTAGTATACTTTTTCCACTCCTAATCAAGATATTTAACCATACTCACAAAAAACCTTAATATAAATGGTATACAAGAATATTAAATATATTCCATGTTTCCTTATCTAAAATCATTGCCCATATTCATTTATAGGAACTCTCAATAGTTCCACTTAATTTTTTCCAACTCACTCTTAAGTGCAAGTTTTACCTTATTTATTTTAGTTTTAATTTGTACTTTCTATGTATGTGTTTAATATTGAGGGTTAACCTTACTCCTTTTTATATTAGATACTCTAAGAATCTAGTTATTTAGATTCTCTTTCCAAAGCCTAAGTTAGAATTCTCTCAAACTCAAAATATAACTTAGAAAATATAACACAGGAATATGAAATTATAGCCATAATAAATTACTCTATTTAATTCCATGTAAATTCCTCATATAAGTCATCCATTTTAACATAACTCATAGAAATTAACATAACTCGTTTTAACCTAACCTAGCCTAACCTACCGTAACATAACCTATCCTAATCTAGCATATCCTAACTTAACCTACCCCAGACTAGCCTAACCGATAGCCTACCCTTGCGTAGCCTAACCAAGCCATGCCTAGCCTACCCTACCTTACCCTAACCAAGCCGAGCATAACCTAACCTATCCTAGCCTAACCTAGCCATGCCTAGCCATGCCTAACATACCCTAACCTAGAAAAACCTAACCTAGCCTAACCTATCATAGCCTAGCCTAGATTAACCTAGCCATGTCTAACATAACCTAACCTAGCCTACTCTAGCCTAGCTTGGCCTAACCTAGCCTGGCCAAGCCTAACCTAGCCTTGCCAAACATATCCTAAGCTTGCTTAACCTAGATTTGCCTAACATAGCCTAACCTAACCTAACCTAACCTAGCCTAGCCTAACCTAGCCTAACCCTGCCTAACCTAACCTTCCTTATCCTAGCCTAACCTAACCTAAACTAGCCTAAGTTAACCTAGCCTTGCCTAACTTAGCCAAACCTAGCCTAGCCTAACCTAACCTAACTTCTCCTACCCTAGCCTAGCCTAGCCTCACCTAACCTAGCATCTCCTAGCCTAGCCTAGCCTAGCCTAACCTATCCAAGACTATCATAATATAGCCTAACCTAACCTAACCATGACCAACCATGCATAGCCTACCCTAACCTAGCCTAACCTAACCTAACCAAGCCTAACCTAGCCGAGCCTACCCTAACCTAGCCATGCCTATCTATCCTAGCTTAACGTAGCTTAGCATAACCTAGCATAAACTAGCCTAACCTAGCCTAAAATATCCTAACCTAACCTATCCTAACATAGACTACACTATCTTACACTAGCCTAGCCTAGCCTTGCCTAGCCTAACCTATCGTAACATAGCCTACACTATCTTACACTAGCCTAGCCTAGCCTCGCCCGCAACCTATCCTAACATAGCCTAGCCTAACCTAACCTAACCTAACCTAACCTAGCCTTACATAAAATAATGTAGCCTAACCCAGCCTAACCTAGCTTAACCTAGCCTAGCCGAACCTAGCCTAACCTAACCTAATTTATCCTAACCTAACCTAGATGAACCTAGCCTAGCCTAGCCTAGCCTAACCTCACCTAGCCTAGCCTAGCCTCGACTAACCTAGCCTTTCCTAGACAAGCCTAGCCTAGCCTTGCCTAGCCTAGCGTAACCTTGGCTAACCTAGCTTTGCCTAGCCTAGCCTAGCCTAGCTTAGCCTAACCTCGCCTAGCCTAGCCTAGCTGAGCATTGCCTAGCCTAACCTAGCCTAACCTAACATAACCTACTGTAACCTACCCTACCCTACCCTACCCTACCCAACCCTACCCATACACTACCCTAGCCTAACATAGCCTAGCATAACCTAACATAACCTAACCTAACCTAGCTTAACCTAATCTAACCTTGCCTAACCTAGCCTAGCCTCACCCAACATTGCCCAACCTAACCTAACCTATCCTAGCCTAGCCTAACCTTACCTAGCTTAGCCTAGCCCAACCTAACCGAGCCTAGCGTAGCCCACCCTAGCATAGCCCATCCTAGACCATCCTATCCTAGCCTAGCCTAGGATAGCCTAGCCTAGCCTAGCCTAACCTACCTTCCCCTACCCTACCCTACCCTAGCTTAGCCTACTCTAGCCTAGCCTAGGGTAGCCTACCCTGGACTACCCTACACTATCCTAACCTAGCCTAGCCTAACCTAGCCTAACCTAACCTAAGCTCCCCTAACCTACCCTACCTTACTCTACCTTAGACTAACCTAGCCTAGCCTACCCTACCCTACCCTAACTTAGCCTACCCTACCATACCCTATGCTAGCCTAGCCTACACTAACCTGGCCCACCATAGCCTAGCCTAGCATAGCCTAACCTACCCTAATGTAGCCTACCCTAGCCTATCCTAGCCTAATCTACCCTTACCTACCCTACCCTACCCTATCTTACCCTATCTTAGCCTAACCTACCCTAATCTATCCTACCCTACGCTAGCCTACCCTACCCTAATCTATCCTACCCTACGCTAGCCTACCCTACCCTACCCTAGCCTAACCTATCCTACACTAGCCTACCGTAGCCTTGCCTAACCTACCATACCCTAGCGTAGCCTAGCCCAGCATAACCCTAACCTAACCTATCGTAACCTAGCCTAACCTAACCTATACTATCTTAACCTAACCTAACCTATCCTAACCTACTTAGCCTAGCCTAACCTAGCTTAGCCTAACCTAGTCTAGCCTAAGCTAGCCTTGCCTAGCCTAATGTAGCCTAACCTAACCTAGACTAACCTAAACTAACATACCTAGCCTAGCCTAGACTAGCCTAGCCAAGCCTAGCCTAACCTAGCCTAACTTATCTTAGCCTAAACTATCCTAGCCTAATCAATCTCATCCTAGCCTAACCTAGCCTATCTTATCCTAGCTTAACCTAGCCTAGCCTAATCTATCCTATCTTATCCTATCATATCCTAACCTAACCTAGCCTAACCTAACCTAGCCTAGCCTAGCCTAACCTAACCTAACCTAGCCTAGCCTAGCCTAGACTAGCCTAACCTAGCCTAGCCTAGCCTTGGCTAGCCTAACCTAACATAGCCTAACCTATCTTATCCTAACCTAGCCTAACCTAGCCTATCTTATCGTGGCCCAGCCTAGACTAGCCTAATCTATCCTACCCTACCCTAACCTACCCTACCCTAACCTACCCTACCCTATTCTAGCCTATCTTATCCTTGCCTATCCTATCCTAACCTAACCTAACCTAACCTAACATAGCCTAGCCTAACCCAGCCTAACCTAAGCTAACATAGCCTACACTAGCCTAACCTAACCTAACCTAACCTAGGCTAACCTAGCCTAGCAACATAGCCTAGCCTAACCCAGCCTAACCTAAGCTAACATAGCCTACCCTAGCCTAAGCTAACCTAACCTAACCTAGGCTAACCTAGCCTAGCCTAACATAGTGTACTCTTACCTAGCCTAGCTTAACATAGTATAACCTATCCTAGCCTAGCCTATCCTAGTCTATCCTAAGATACCCTAACCTACCCTATCTTGACCTAACCTAGCCTAACCTAGTCTATCCTATGCTATAGTAGCCTAACCTAGCCTCACCTAGCCTATCCTAGCTTAACATAGCCTCCCCTAGCCTAGCTTAACCTACCCTAGTCTAACCTAGCCTACTCTAGCCTACCCTAGCATACACTAACTTAACCTACTCTAACCTAGCCTATCCTAGTCTAGTCTAGCCTATCCTAAGCTACTCTTGCCTATTCTAGCCTAACCTAGCCTAGTCTAGCTTAACTTAGTCTATCCTTTAGTAGCTTAGGCTAGGCTACTCAAGCTTATGGTACTTTACTCTATATTAGAATATTAATGAAGAAATCATTCAAAAAATAAATTAATTAAAAGCTATTAATAAAAGTTTAAATATAAGAAAAAATCTTTAAAGTAATTTAAATGTATGAAAATATAATTTAAAATACATTGAATTTAACCAAAATAATAATGTGAAAATAAAATCTAACATAAATTATAAGACATAAATGAAAAACATATTTGTAAATCATAAAACATAATTGAAAATCATTTTAAGAAATCCAATAATCTCATCGAAATCATCTAAATCATCTAATCTCATAGAGTAAGAAATTAAAAGAAGGCCCAAACCCTATCAATCAAATCTTTTAATAATATGGTTAATCCTACAATTAATCTCATAAAACTATACATCAATGGAAAAAAAAAGAATAGAGATCATGTTTGTGTGCTACCAGAATTCTTAGAAATTGCTCATAAAAATATGCAATATAAATGAATATTTCGCACTTGGAAGAAATCCAAAAATGGCACCTTACTAGAAAACGAATCGAAACAGAGAAAAATAATCAAATCAGAGAGCCAGAGAGAACCTCATAAATAGATTTGCATTGGTGGAAGCAGCGCACCTCGATTTCGATGTCGCTTATGAAAGGCATATACGATCGATACTTTGCCTCCGCAAATTCCCAATGCAAGCATCACCGCCTGCATTCCACATGAGTAATGGAACATGGGGACTTCGAGCGCCGCTCTCCATTCGTCCAGATTCTTTCTGGTGGATTCTTCATGACAACAGTGAAAGCATATTGCTCCTCCATATTACACACATCCATATCCCACACATCCATAAGAGATTTGATTTGATAGATCTAACAAAGAAATATCTAAATTATAACCAAGAAATTTGAGACAAAGAGATTACAACTGGCTTAAATGAATTAAAAAAAAACTATGGCGAGCCAAGGAAACCATAAAGAAAATGGAATAATAAAACTAAGATGAATAAACTGGGTTTGGTTTAGACACCGAAAATATAGTTGTAATAGAAAAAATAGGTGCTATTACTAACACCGTATTAATCCAAAAATTATAAAACCACTTGAAAATGAAGAAAAGGGTTTACTTCAAGAAATACAAAATGAAGAGGCAGAAACTTACCTTTCTTGTCTGGCGGGAACTAGGTTTTTTTAGGGCCTTATTTACTTCCAATGATCCAATTTGTTGTAATCTTTTCTTGTCCTGGGAGACCCTGCGTATTGAATTGGACAGACATCGGCTTAAAATAAAGCAATTAAAAGAAGGCGCAAATCTTATCCTGATTAAAAGAAGGTGCAAACCCTATCAATCAAATATTTTAATAATATGATTAATCCGAAAATTAATCTCATAAAACTATACATTAATGGAAACAAGAATAGAGATCATGTTTGTGTGCTACCATATTTCTTAGAAATTGATCATAAAAATATGCAATATAAATGAATATTTCACACCTCCGAGAAATCGGAAAATGGCACCTACTAGAAAACGAATCGAATCAGAGAGCCAGAGAGAACCTCATAAATAGATTTGCACCGGTGGAAGCAGCTCGATGTCGGCCTCACTTAGGAAAGGTATATACAGTCGATACTTTGCCTCCACAAATCCCCGCGCTACATTCCACAGGAGTAATGGAACATGGGGACTTCTGGTGGATTCTTTGTGACAACAGTGAAAGCATACTACTCCTCCATATTGCACGCATTGATAAGATGATTAGATTGATGTGGTGAGTGCCAATGGCTAGATCCTCCTCCTAGCACCGTAGGGCATCATCTTAATTCTATTCATTCTCGTAATGTCAACGTCCTTCTCCTAGTCCAGGAACCGCTGGGGTCGAAACTCCCCAACTTCTCTCCTAAGAACTCCCCATCCCCACACTGTAGAAATCCACGTTGGCCTTCGCCGGGATGTAGTCACAGTGTGACACGAAACATTTGCAGGCTCTCCTTCACCAAGTAGGGGAGGATCCATTCGCACGGTCTCCTTCACCAAGTCGTTTAAAAAAAACATTATTTCTGTGTCCAGCTTTGCAAAGGAGAATCAAAAGTAATTTAACTTGTGAACATCATAATCAAAATCCTTATTATATAACTCTGCCTCGCAGCTTTTTTAATCAACGGCTAATTTGTGAGTGGCCGTGCCATGTCCTCCCTAGCCGTTTGATTTCTAGCCGTTTGAAGGGATAGCATCACATCATTTCTACCTGTTTGGATTTTTTGTTCATTGTTAAAAGGAATATAACAATCCACTTTCTAAAATTGTTTTCATAACTACATTCTATCCACTTACATGGTCATCAACATCAATTATGGTGATGGGATAAGGCATGTAGTTATTATGAAGTCACGGAACAAAGCATAAATTTTTCCATCTCAATAATGTGAGCTTGCTTAGGGCTATTTTTAGATTATAAAAGAATTATTATAAAATTATAATATTTCTATTAAAAGATAATGGTAAGAGTTGTTGCATATGTTGATAGGGACACACGAATAGAGGTATTGAAATGTAAAATAGCATTACATTGTACTTAAACATATTAGATTTCATAATATTAAAATTTTATCATTTAGTTCTAATTAAAATATATTTGTTATAAATAATATATATGAAATTTTTAGTTTAAATATTATAAAAACAAACTAATATGGTCATTAAATTTAATACAAAGTCCATTAAAATAATAAGTCTAAGGTTATATCGATTATGGATAGAAACGAAAATTAAAATAATAAGACCTAACTTTAATAGATTATGGACCATAGATATTAAGGATTATGTATGATATATATTTGTTATAACTATCTTATTACTAAAACAAGATACCTCCAATTGTGGTAGGAATGGTTTTATAAAGCTTACTATATGAAAAATTGTGTCACAACATTGTATGATAATATTGTGAATTTTTAAGGAATTTTATTTGATTGCCCAAAATGGGTGTACAAATTTTGAACCTCCACTCTCATAATTGGGATCTGCCACTAGCTTAAAAGGTACTACCCTAATAAAAACACCTAACATATGCATCACAAAAGTGGAAATAGACATGTAAGTGACCAATGGATTAAAAGTGGACATAATGTTATTCCAAATATGAGATAATCTCTATTATATGATTTTTTTTAAGTTAAAAAAATAATAGAAGTGAAGCCATTTTACATAGACCTCCATAAATACTAGGTGGCCTTGACATCAAAAGTCACCAGGATCAGCTAATATTACCCTCCAAATTCCAAAATTGTGAACCTAATATGAATTTAGAAATATTTATGCTGTAAAGCGTTCTTATTTGAAAACAACTTTCCTCAAATGCCACATGTACTATTGTGTAACATTGATTTGGATGTTAGACGATTGAAACACTATGGACCTTACGATTAAATATGGTTATTAATTAGTTAAAATAAGAAAACAATTAAACAAGTGAAGTGTGGCAATGAAATTGAAAGAAATGTCTAAGAATCCTTTGATTTCTCCAAAATCTTTGATACCAGAGTTTCTACCTTCATGTTCTGTGCCTCTCCTTCGATTTCGACCCGAGGGAGCTGGACGAAGCGGATGTCGAGGGAGCTGAACGAAGTGGATGTCAAAACCCTGGCACTATAGCCTCATAAGCCAGGATGCCAAGATATGATTCAGGCAGCGCAGAAGGTTACAGCATGCCAATCCACTTGTGCGGATCCATCTATGTGTGGTTCTACGTTTTTGGGCTACAAAGATGAACTTGGTTCCTACGATTTGCATTCACGGATCCTATAAATACAACTTTAGTTCCTATAAATACAACCCACCCTTCCCGTGATCTTCATAGGCACGCTTGGGTTTTCTATCTCATTGTGAATATTTTCGACAGCTTTTATTTACAGGTATGGCAACTCAACCTTCTTTACTTCTTTATAAGATTGGATTCCTGTGTGTTTGGGAAGAATATTTGTTTCTTCTCGTTAAATTTTGAAAAATTTGAAACATTATGGCTGAGCATTATTAGGGTAACTGTGTTGTTTTTCTCATGACGTACCCATGACTGTTATTGGAAAAACCAATATCTACACTGTCTTATTCCAAAGTATTGTAATCCTATAAATTCTATAAAGTTTTGATAATTTAGGTATTTTATGGTTTTTGTAGAAGTACATTTATTTTTCAATTTTTGAGAGTCGTTCGGGTTTGTAATTTAGCATAAAAAAGTTTTCTTGATTTCCTGTAAAGCTATGAACTTGGAGATTTTTTACTATGTTAGGTTTCATTTATTGTTTATGATGCCTTGATTTTTGGTCATGGTTGCAATATTTTTAAGATGTCTTCAAATGCAAATTTCGCTGTGTGTTGTCTCTTGATATTTGGTTTCATGGTGACTCTGTTATTCCTATTATATATTTGTCTTCAAGAAAGTTCAATTGTGCTGAGAATAAAAGAGGAACTATAGCATTATGCTGGAAAGTTCAACTATGCTGAGAACTATAACGAACTATAGCATTATGCCGGAATTGTGTGGTAATGAATGAAATGTACGCACTGCACTTTCATAGATAAAGACTAATGGAATGAAAATGGTTTAGTAATTGTATTTTTTTTGGTTAAAGTTGTTTTATTTTTCTTTGAAGATGAGCTAATATATAATTGTTAATAAAATGGAATTTTATTTTTTAAAAACTTTAAAAAATATTTTTCTTAAATTTAAAAATTAGTTATAACTAAAATAATGGTTATATGTAAATAAATAAATAAAATTTAAAAGTTCGTTATAACTAAAATAGTTGCTATATATCACAAAATAAATATTTATTTGTTGAGGTGTTTTTTTTTCTTATTTATTAATTTATTGTTTCATTAATAATCTATATTATTTATATGTATTTTTGAATTTAATTTACATCTTAAATACTTATTATCATATATTTTCAGATATCTAAAATACTCAATATTATAAATATTTTATGAAAAAATTACTATATGTTCCATATATACATTATTTATAGTTTTCTGTAAATAATATGTCTAAAAAACATATGATTATATGATTATAAACATTTAAATGAGTTTTATAAAAGTAAAAACATGTAGTTTTTTAATTTAATATCTCACTTATCATAATTGATTTAAACTAAATTTGTGTTAAGGTAAGTAGATAGACTTCATATTTTAACATAGATTGAATCATAGCTTCTTAAAATAAAATATTTTCAATATAATTTTCTGTAATATTGTAATATATTTTATAATTTAATGTTAAAATTATCTATCAAAAACATAAATTTAGTTGATAATTATATTAAAATTTCTTTACATATTTTGAATTAAATAAAATTAAGCAGACTAACTTCAACTAACATCAATAAATATCAATTAGTTATATATATTCAAAAATTTATATATTTATATAAGATAACTACACCTTAACAAAACCATGCTTGATTTTTATAATTGAGCCATTCTTTTTTCCTACATCCTATTTATTTTAATGAATTATAAGTCAACTTGACTTCCACATTGAGAGAGTAACGCATTTCAAACAATATAAAAAAATAGTATATATACGTCTTACACCTTGGTTATCATGAGTTGTGTCATGTGAGAGAATTATTCATCCTTGAGTAAATCCGATACCAATGGCACTGAGTATACCATTATCATTGGTTGCTCAACTACAAGTCGCGAGTATCAGAGGGTTTATAATAGAAAGAATCTAAGAGCACTAGTTCTTAAAAAAAATCCATGCGCATTAGTTGTTTACAATTACATATAGACAGATTTTGGATGCATCAAAGTAAATTAAAATGATAAATAAAATGATATTCCCATATTATCTTCCACCGAAAATATTGTATCCAATCTTTCATTTGAACAACATGTATTGATAAATTACTTTAATAAATATATTTTATTTTAGTGATAAAATTATCATCACTCATAAAACCCTAGTAATGAACAATAACAATAAAATTCCTATCAATAACATGTAACAGATTGTACAATATAGATAATCGATGAAAGAAATAAATTCAAGGTGCTTTCACTTGGATTAATGACAAAGATAGAAGTGGACCAATTTCCCCAAGCTGGGATCCGTCTAAATATTGCCTCTGTATTAGAATTATGCATCATCCACACCACGTGCTCGAACCTGGCAACCTTACAGGGGACTGAAAATCTGCCCTTCAATCACTCAATGATATGTACTAGTAAAAAATGGACACTTATCAAATATCCTCTTGGAAATACACATGATAGCCCATCGTTAAGTGCTTCATTTACTTGAAAACAATCCCTTTTTAATAAAAAAATATTAATTAAATATAATAATAACGTAAAAAATTTCAGTCCAATAAAATATTAATCACCAATTTAATAAAAATTGAAAATTATCCTCCGATATAAATCACGATTAATTAAATAGAATGCATCATGAATATTACATGATATAACATATATAAATAGAGGGTTGAATATATATAAATGATTAATATTAATTAAATAAATTAAATAGAATGTATTATAAATATAACGATGTCTTAGGTTAAGAAATGAATTAACAACATATAAATTATTTATTTTATAGGTTAAATGGAATGCATCATGAATATTACATGATATAACATATATAGATATAGGGTTGAATATATATGAATGATTAATATTAATTAATTAAATATATATTATTTAAAATTATATAAATAAACAAATTAATATTAAATAGATATGAAGTAAATGTATTACAATAATAATAATAAAAAATATATATATAATAAGATTTTTGGTTATCATAAATCTATTTTGAAGAGAAGTGTATTTCACAATGAAATTAAGAAATATATATGAGGCAATTAAGAAATATATATGAGGTATTGATACGATTATCAAAGTATTTATTATATCTTATGAGGATTGTTTTTTTAAGTCTGTAAAATTTATTAAATAAAAAAAACTAGACACCATTGATAATGTGAAGGCTAAGATTCAGGATAAGGAGGGCATCCCTCCTAACCAGCAGAGGCTGATTTTTGTTCATAAGTAGCTGGAATATGGACGTACTCTGGCTGATTATAACATTGATAAGGAATCTAATCTGCATCTGGTGCTCCGTCTTTGTGGTGATGATTCATCGAAGTGAAAGTTATGTTGGTCTTTTGTGATGCCTATTAGGGTATGAATAGAAGGTGCTTTTGTATGTATATTTGTCTATGTTTACTGTGTTGTATGTGTGGTTGTCTGTGTTTACTGTGTTGTGTCGACTATATTATCATGTGTATTTGTGGTGGTGATTCGTTGAAGTGAAAGTTATGTTGGTCTTTTGTGATACCTATTAGGGTATGAATAGAAGGTGCTTTTGTATGTGTAGTTGTCTGTGTCTACTGTGCTCTATGTGTGGTTGTATGTGTTTACTATGTTGTGTCAACTATATTATCGTGCGTATTTGTGTATATGTGGTGGGCTGAAGCCAACACTAGGCCTAGTACTGCAGTGTTTTTGCTCGGCACTGCAATAGAACTTTTTCAATCGTTAATACTCTTTTAATACAAAGAATTTATATACCTTATGGAAGATGAACTTTATATACCTTATGGAAGATAAAAATGTTCTTTGCAGAAGATTTAATTCTTTTTATGGTTCTTATTCAAGAATTTGAAATGAGCGTGCTCTTTAAAGATTGTCATTGTTGTTATATTTAATTTTGAGATGTTATTCCTCTGTCATTTAGACACTTGCAAGTTCAGGACTTCTTGATGAATCAAATTAATTCATTAGAAAAATGCAAGAAGCAGGGTTTCTACCTAATTGTTCATCATTCATTGTTTGCAAGGACTTATAACACTCTTATAGCATTGCATGCTCACAATGCTAAAAAGGATAAAAGGATATTAGTAGTTGTTTTAGTGTATAATAAAAATGCAAATAAAAAGATATTAGTTATTCCCTCTAATATAAATTAAGGCTTTGAAGACAGATTGAAAGCTTTGGGTTTTTGAAGTGGGACATTTTGATGTTTCTGCTTCACAATAGTAAGATTAATTAGGGTTTTGATATTTTAATTTGTATGATAAAATAAGAGATGGACATTATGGATGCTACTATTGTTTTTTAAGTAGAAAGCTCACAAATTTTTTCTTCATATTCTGGTCGGATATTAGTTGCATCTCATTCACCATAATTCATTTCCCACTGATGGCTTCATTCAGTATAAATTAAGGCTTTAAGGCTTTGAAGATAGACTGCAAGCTTTGGGTTTTTGAAGTGGGAAGTTTTGATGTTTCTGCTTCACAACAGCAAAAGTATTCAGGGTTTTGATTTTTTATTTTGTATTATAAAAGAAGAGATGGCCATTATGGATGCTATTATTGTTGTTTCACGAGAGAATAGTCTGCCATGTGGCCCATAGTGCATAATAAGACATCACTATGAAAGGAAGAGCCTGCCTAGGTTATAAAAAACCAATTTTTTTATCCAAACAATTCTCCAAACCTATAATTTAATTTAAATAATTTAATTCATATTTATAAGTTCAATATTCAATTAAATCACATAACATATCACATATTTTTTCCTCTATACTACTATTTTCTATGTTACTGCTTTACAACATTTCCTTTGCAACATATGGTGCAATTGCTAGTAAATTAAATTTTAAATAAACCTCAATCTCTAATGAAATCCATATATTAATGCTAGAAAAACTATGAAGAGCGGTTGAAGTTCAACAAAATTTGACCCACAAATTTTTATTTTTATTTTGAAAAAAAAAGGGTTGAATCTTAGTGATATTTGAGACCTCTCTATTAGCTTTTGAACAAATCCATACTCACTGATTGTAATGACCTCCACAATGTTATTTTACTGACACCACCATCAGTCCTTGATTGGTTCCATAACACTAAAATCGGTGCAACGTATAGATAAAATTTAATTTAATAATTTCAATATGAATTAATTTTTGTATAAATATAAATATTAAATATTAAATTTTAATTTTTAAATATTTTTAGTTTAAATTATGTCTGGTTTACATTATATAAATCAAATTAATTAATTATTTTATTGTTATTAAAATATTTAAGTAATGATTTTTTTTTTTTAAATAAGAATAATATTTTTTTTTTAAATCATAATTTTATAATAACTTATTACCTTTATTATGTTTTGAATTTTTTAAAATCCTACCAAATTATTATTAAAATTAGATGATCTAGATTACAAGTGATATTTTTATCATATGTTTAGGGAGAATAAATAATTTTATTATACACATAAACACACACACACACATATATATATTCTCAAACTTGAATACTAACATGAATTTGGTGACTTAGTTGACAACTACTTGCTATCCATGAGTGAGCTTAGTTTTATGCAAGAACATAACAAGCTTGTAAACATAATAAAAGAAATCAAAATTAGTCATGAATAACAATGAATAATTTTTTTATGTGGATACTATGGAATTTAAAGTGAAACAAAGAACTAGATTGTGGTCAAACTAGTATGGAAGACCTTTCTGTGTGTTTAAGCTTATGTTTGAATGAAAGAATATATAGTGTGTGAGAATAATGTATTTTTATATAAAAAAATGGGATATACAAGGTTCATATGAACTTTATGATGTGAAAGAGTGCAACATAAAGTTTTAGTGGTCAATTCCTACACATTAGTTAAACACCTATTAAATATTTATCAAACTTTGACATATATAAGCCCAATAATAAGATTAGGAGAATCAATTTAAAAATATTAGAGTTTGTCACAATAGACATCGATACTAGCAATCATCCATTAAATAATTAAGGTTGAAAATGAAAACTATACTTAATCATATCTTTTATAATCATTACACAGAGAGGCCCTCTGCAACCCAATATTGAGTAGATGTGTAGACATTGCATCTTACATGTTAGAAGCTAGATGTAAATATTTTTTAATTTCATTTTTTTTATATTGTAATTTTGTTTCTAATTAATAAAATTACTAACATTTCTTTTAGATAAAATAAAATCATATCACATTAAAATATATAACATATAGATAGTAGTTATAAATTAACATCGATTTTACAATATAAATTAAAATGTCACATTTTCTCTTCATATATCACACATTATTTTGTTTTTTTAACTTCCTTACTAATCATTTGTATATGTTATTGCATGGCATATAATTCCTATATTTTCTTATTGTATTTGCTAAATAGTTGATCCTGACGAATTATATCTATGCACTTATTACCTAATGTTTCATGCATCTTTAATTTCCCCTATGCTGATAATTGGATCATTTTCATAGTTACTATATGGAAGTATCATCTCCCTAGATGAATCTTATAACATTTAAACCTAACTATCTGACCCCCATTTCTTATTTATTTCCCCAAGTAATATGGTGATTTATTAATTCCTATACCATTAGGTCATATCACATAAATTATGTATGGTAACTCACCACATGACAACTACATTACCCCTAATGCATCCATGTGGCCAACGCTATCCCATCTAATGAGCGAATGATAACACATGATGAGGACAAGGTATCGTATGACTATGTGAAGGTTGTAGATTCGTTGTCCCCATCTAATCATTCTTATCTTTCCACCCAAACCTTAAGCTTGTATAGACATTTCATGTGAACTAATCAGCATTTTTTCGTTGTTTTCGTACCGCTGTCGTCACTCTATTTTTTCTCTTCTGTAATTAGAAACTGGTAATAGCCTCAAATATACCAACACTATTTTTACAACACAACGATAGTGCACTATTTATGGTGTCGAGGTATTATGGTTCAATGCACTATTTCATTTTTTTTCATTTTCCACAGTAAGGGTTCTACACTCGACCGTTTTGTAAATTTAAATTTTCTAAGAGTGGTTATTAATACTTTGAAATTTGGTTTCTTGGTTTTCCATATCCTCCTAAAGGTGTGAAATTATGGTCACCAATACTCAATTTCTATTGCATAGGTTAACAGTTCGATGTGTCTTGTTTGGTTCATTGGTTCATCTCCAAGAACCATGGCTACATAAGGTGACAAATTCGCTTCTTCCCCTTTTGTATGTACTAGTGAGTTACTAATTGAATTTTTATGCCTATTCTGCTTTAAATTTCCATTAGAACAATATTTACTCTTATAAGCACCAGGGTTTTATATATGCCAAAGGAAAATTCTTCAAAGTTCAATTCTTTCCTAATAACAATTTTACTCGGCCTTGCAAGGTGTCTATGTAGCCATAAGACCCAATCATTGCACAAAGGCATCAATCCTTTGTTTTACTTTACTTTCTTAAGTAATTTAATGGATCTTCCTACTGCATGTATGCATGTATGGTTGTTTTTCATTACATATTCTTTTGGATATGGTTTTCCTACCTCAGAGCTAACTTATATTCCATTTTCAGCAAAATGGTGAAAAACACAAGCTCCATTGACTCATACTTGGGTAATATAAATGGGAATTCCCTCTCTAATTATTTAATAATGCATATTATTTGTTTTTCTCCAACATAATTCTCGTTTGTTGATTGTGACATCTACTTTGCAGGTACACAAGATACCCTCAAACCCTATCTCCGACTATGGAGGTTTTGCACCCATCTTCAACTGACCTGACATAGAGTTTTTCAAGTCGATGATTTTAGTACTTCTCCTCAAGTTTCACCTTCCAACACTTGATTTTTTCAAGTGTCTGATCTGGTGGAAAATATGAATAACTCAATTGTGTTTTGTTCTTTTATATATGTGTATTGTATTTATATTACAAGTCCATGATCAATTCAGTTGATTAGCCCGTAGTGAAATAACTTAGCTCATACTAATACCGATGGTTGAAACTAGGTTCACTGGTCAATTTGTTAAGATATAAATATCAATTAACTAACAAAGTATTTCTACAGAGGTTATGTTTATGGGTGTTCTTTGAATACAGTAGTTAACTTACTCTAGTACTCAATTTTTTATAATTTTATTTTCCTAAAAATTATTTCATTTAATTATCTAATTTTTTGATATATTACCATAATATCTGTCTCGCTTAAGAATATATCCCTAGTTTTTTGTATCAGAGTGAAGGCATTCATACTCATTATTACCCTGATTTCATATAATATATTTTATCTTCCAACACAACATAATTTTCCTAACTATATTTACAATGACACATCGAGTTGCACCAGAAATACTTAATCATTTCTTTGGTAACCATCATGCTCCTATGTTATCCCTTATTCCTAGGTTTAACTTTGGACATTTTAGAAATTAGGATATGACCTCAGTGTTATAATTGCACTACTTTAACTCTCAAAATCTATTTACTCTAACCAGTAATTATTATTTTCTTATATATGATAAACTGAATAAAATAGTTAAAGCTCAACTGTACCACCAATAATATTAAAATAGTAAGAATAAAAAATTTATTAACAAGAGATCATACCTTCATATCAGTGACAAGTATTAAGAAAATTTAACAAAAATCACATTTAAAATCCTTTCAACCTATATATTAATCACAAAAAATATAATTCCTATCACTACAAAGAATTTACCCAGATACAAACTCTTTAGCCATGAAAATATATTGTCTACACCATTTGTACATAAATAATTTCTAGTACAATACATATTTTCTAAACTAAATTGTATCTTTGTTCTTCAATAGAGAGTAGGCATATGTTTACTTGCCAACCTAATTAGCATTTTAAGTTCAATCCATTCCTTCAATACACAATATGCAGGTATCTATTCATCAACAAAATAAATCTCATAGAATTTTTAACAAGAGAATCAAAAGAATCACTAAATGAGTACACTTTCCACCCAACCATGAATTGACAACCAGTTCCCCCCGAGCCAAGATTAATATCAAGTAATATCCCTTAGAGCTCAGCAAACCTTTCATCTCCTCCCTAGGTGTTTTATACATTTTCTTCCTTAATTAACTTTTCTTCCATTAGCATTGTCCTACTTTTATGGAAGTATTTTTGTTATTAAAGCCTTATTTTTATCTTCAGGAGTTCTTTATCCTTCAATGTACTGGAAGTTTTCTCTAGCTAGTATATTTAATGGATCTTTGTCTCCCATACATTAAATTTGTTATTTTAGAAACATCTATTTATCATGGAATATTTATCTCACTCTTATCTATGATTGAGATTAGAAATTATCTATTTAGTTAAGTGTCTCATTTCAAGTAATTTTCCGTTCCCATTAATTTATAACTGCAATTATTGATTTCATAACCACATGTATATTGTTCATTTACATAAGTTATGGAATCACCATTGAATCCAACATAGTTTAATTCTGGAAAAATATAACAATATTAATTATTTCAAAAAACATAGGGATATCACATCTTCCACCCTTTTAACTATATTTTCCTCGATGGTTAATTTCTAGTTTCTTCTCTCTGGAAAATTTTTGGATAGTTTTCAAGAATCTCATCTTCTCGCTCCCATGTAGCCTCTTTGGTAGTAAAGTGCTTCCATTGCACTTTAATATGAAAAAACTACTCGATTTCAGAGCTAGATCTCTTTCCTCTCTAGAATACAGAGATTTTCTTCGAGGGAGTCTCCTTTGAATTCTAGCTATATAATTTTCCAATAAATAATGTGAGAACTATCAGGTATATATTTCTTAAGTAAAGAATCATGAAAAAATTATGAATTTTAATTCGAGTGGGTAAATCTAATTGATAAGCTACAGGTCCAACCTAGTCCAACCTAGTCCTAAGTTTCAAATGGTCCACAAGATTGTGATGCTAATTTTGGATAGGTTTCCATCCTAAATGTACTTTTCCTTGGTTTTTGGTGAGCCCTCGTATTGTACCAGGAATGTTTCAACTCCCAGGGGCTAATATACTTTACTTTACCTGCTCGAGGTTCTTAAAAAATTGGAGGTGAAAGTGCTATATACACAACCGATGTATTCTACTCATGTCATCCTCTTCTGATTCCTATTAAAGGGTGTTATTTCTATGGTTTCTGAGTGAATTCTTTCACACTTCTGGATTAGACCTAGAACTACCATTAACTCAAAACCATTACTCTATTAACCATAAATGACTATTCTAAAGTAAGAAAATACCTCTAGCTATTCTGCAAGGGTACCTCTATTAAATACCTCATGAAGTAAATGGTTGAATTTAAATTGCAGAAGGAAGGAAAATCTACTCACACATTGCTAGGCCAAATGGATAAACAAAATATATATAATTCATTATTTATCTATAATTATTTTACTTATTAATCTAATCATGACCTAGTTATGCATGTAATGCATTGTTTTGCAGCAAGGAGGAGAATGTGTTAAGGTGGTTTAGGAAGGTTTTTAACTCATGGACGCGGGGATGAAGGTGTCTTGATGGTTTTGATAGGTATATATGACGTTGATGTTGGTTTTTGGCCTTAAGGATAGGTCCAATGGTGCTATTATTGATTCTTCTATAGGTTTCCTAAAGTCCTACAAGAAAGTCTTGAATTGGTACAGGAAATAGTTTGAGGAAATTTCATACCAAAAATGATGGAGAAAAGCATAGGGGAGGTGGAATGAAGGTTTACTTGGATGAATGGAAGGTCTCCAACCCATTTTACAAGCTCATAACATCTTAAGAGTCATGTCTTTCACTTCTAAGGTTGCTCATGGTGTGAAGGTGAAAAATATTAAAAACAAGGCTGAAGGTGATTTGATGAAAAGAAGGTTGTTGATGGGTGAGAAATGAAGATAAGGGTGCTGGTGAAGTCCTCATTTTTTGTGCTACTTGAACTTGAAATAAAACTACATGTTCATGCAACAAACATTGGAAAATCTATGATGAAGGAAATCAAAAAGATGAGTTGAATTTTGAATGAAGGCCTACTTAAACATTCAAACAGAAATCTAACTCTCTAATCTAGACATGTTCATGACACTACAACAACCTAGCTATTATTTCCAAGAAATCATATATTAAAGAGAAAATTTTTCTTGTGGTCAATATTTTCCCTCCTAAAGTTCCAGTGAAAGAGATGAAAGAGGGAGGCTTGACACACAAATTTCTGAGTTTATAAGCTATTCTACCAACATTTATGCAAGCTCAATGACAACAAAGAAATGGAAGAAAAATTTAAAAAGTGAATTAAAATGTAAGCAAACTAGCTAAAACTCATTATGAAAACTAGCTACAATGACATAAAAATTAGAATGAATACACAAGAGAGACTAAGGTCAATTGATTGGGCCCTAACCCACAAGCGTAGCCCTCTGAAACTAAATTAGTGAAGGAGAATATGAATACTCATCTTATTGTAGAAAATAGTCTCATTACATAATCATAAAAATCTCAAAAACATATTAGAAGTGCTAAGAGTCTATTAGCTTCCTTCAAAGTTTGAATTCTAATGAGCTCTTTCTGAGCCATATTTAACCTAGAGGGTATCTACCAACAGCTCCCCAAAAATTAGGTGATGTTTCCTTTTTCATTGCAAGATAAGTGGAGCTTTGGTACACTTCATCTCCCACTTCCTTGGTTGCCTTTTATTTCGAGATGTTGGAGGTAATCTCAAGGATCCCTTGGGTCCCTTTGGGAGTTAAGGAGGTGGAAAATACCCATAGAATCTCTCCTTATTGTCTACTCCAAGCTTTAATCGTAAAATATTCATCAAAAGTGCAATATCTTCATGATTATCCTCCATTTAACCCATATTATGTATTGGAAGTATGAAAAGCCTTAATCACCATCTACACTAGCAAGAAAAGACCATAATATAATTTAAATGTGAGAAAGAGAGACTTAATAAGGATAAATAGGTGGCAGTTAACCCCTCCAATTATACCTAATGATGGCTTTCATCATCACAGCCTACCAAATTTTTTCTCATCCTCTAAGCAACTTAGTCTTCATTCTGCATCTCTTTCAAAACATTAATGAACCCTCTAACTTCACAAGGAAGAAGTGTGGGAGTCCCTTCAGGAGGGTAAAATACATCATTCTATTCTTCTTCCTGCCATAATTTTTTCTACTCATCTTGGTTTTTCCCGTCACTAAGTCCCAAAAATAAGGGTGGACTAAGTTTCAAACTAAGCCACTCAATATTCCTGGCCTGCATGGCCCTCTTGTATAATGGTGCCCTTTCTAGAGAAATTCTCAATCTTTTTTATGTGTGGTATTCCATGTTTATGAAGTAGTGAGGGAGGCTATTCCTTCTCCTTTGACTAGCCATTATGCATTCATCTCCCAAAAACCTAGAAGCATCATCAAAATGGGCCATGGCTTGTACTTGTGTGTTGAGGTAATTTTCTACTAGTGCATCATCCTTTTCTATCTTTAGATGGTTTTTGATGATGCCCCTACGACTAAATATTTTTTCCCCAATATGTATAGGCTCCCTATTTTCTCTCCTCATGACCCTCCTTACTTCTTGTGCTCTAGCTTCCTCATTAACCATCTAAGAGGCTAATTCCATTAACCGCATGTCTCCCATTCTAGGATTATGGTCCCAAATGTTCAAGTTTTCCAACAAAATATTGTGCATGTAGAATTCTACCATATTTTTATTGTCTTCCATACTTGACTGGTTGAAAATTTCAATGAATTCTCATTAGTTATGAAAAGGTAAGGAACCGTGAGAGGCTAGTATCATGATTTTAAATAGGATCCATTTTTCTTTGAGGTAGACTGCATAGGGGTCTGATGGGTATCTATGTTTAATGACCTCCATGCACAAATCTTCCATGGTGGCCATTTGTTTGTCTTTTTGTTGAAGTTGATATTGCAATCTTGAATTCTATGCTTGGGCTTCCTAAACATGCTCTTCAACATGGAATATTTGATCCTAACATCAAAAAATCCCCTTCCCAACTCAGTCGCTTTTTCCTCCATGATCCCTATGTCATGCACTCTCTCTAAGGGTATATGGATGGACTATCCCTAGGATCACTTCACATCGGATGCACTTGGTGGAAAAGGAGGGGGTAAGGATGATAGGGTAGTGGATGGAGACATCCATTACGGTGATATGTTCTTCTTGACTTGGGCTTCCAAGCATGAGAATGAGGATCTTCATGCAACACATAGTTCATTCCTCTTCATGGATGCATACCAAACCACTATGGAGGACTCATTTATGGACCCATGTGTCATCTTACTTCCAGCATATGGTAAGAATTTTTTTTTTCCAATTATTGATTGGCTAACACAATAGTTTCATGCTGTTAACATTACTATGCAGTGCATTTCTCCACAAGAGGGCAATTTTTTCATATTGATCCACGATCAAAATTGGGCCAAACTATATGATAGACGTAGCCATATTTTATGTGGCCTTGGGAAAATGTTTTATCATTACATGTATGTTTATTTTTTGCACCCAACCATTTACTATATGATGCATGCATGATTGACCATGTATCAAGAAACATTTTTCCGTGTAAATTTCTAAAGCAGCAGTTTGTAAGACTGTGTTGTACATCCTTAGGAGGCTATTGGTATCTTCAAGCACCACATGAAGCCATAAGTATCTCCTTCATTCTTGTACTGATCATGACTTCATTTTCTGATATTGTTTCTATTCTTGTTGAGAGCATGATTGGGGAATTGACACATGAGTTGGATGTGTCCTTGAGGAGAGATAATTCCCACATTTTTTGCATTACATGTTCTAATGGGAGCATGGGAGGAGATATGTCCAACATAGCCACACATTTGTTTTCTTTTGGGCTGGGCCATGAGTTTTATAGCCATTCACTGTATAACCATGAGCAAGTGTTTGATCATGTATTGTTGACACATTCAACCATTTACTATTCATTAGTAGATATGATGATTTTTTTATATTACTTTCCATGCTATTTTTTGAAGTTACAGTGGATGAGACTGTTTTGTGTCCTCTTGAGACATTGTTTGTATCATGCATCATCATGTAAAACCTTCAGCATACTTCCCATTTGGATACTCTATGATCACCATGTCATGTTCATCATGGATGAAATGTTTTGGGCCACCTTGTTCTCCAATGTTGGAAGGGAGATCCTTGGAGGATTGTTCTTCATTTTGCCACTTAAGGGCAATACCATTGCAGCCTGAGATAATAACACACTCTACACTTATCACAAGTGGAGAGGAGGATAGCATGGGTTAGGCTATGATGCTTACCATATGAAAATTTTCAGCCCACCTTCATTTCTGGAGCTCAAGTTTGAAGGAGATTTCCATGAGTTGCCATGTTGGGAGGTAACTCACTTTGTATGGATGATTTCTTTGGGATGGGAGATTCATATGTGGATGGTAAATCCCAATTCATGTCAAATATCATGCCTCATAAAGGCTCATAGACAGCCAATTTTTCCTCCATAGATGTTTATTTCTTACATGATAGCTATTTGGGCTGCTCACCAAAAGCTAGTTTGCATATGTTGGAGGGAAAACTTGGAGATATATTGATGAGACAACATCTTGATCCTTGGAGGATTTTATTTTATGAATTTTTTTGAGGACAAGCAACATTTCGGAGTGGAGGACTATAATATTCCACTTTTAGCATGCAGCTAAATGGAATATTAATTTTTGTTGTTTTCACTTAGGAAATGAATAAATGGGTAAGGAGGCCCATATAATTCAGAAATAGGAATAAAATCCCTCTTCGTATGAAAGAAGATCAGTAGTGGAGTTGGATTTCACACCCTCATGTGTGAAAGAGGACATTTGCATAAAGACAAGGTCAAGTTTGACCATGTCAAATAGCGCAGTGATAGGAGGTGGAGATCATCTTGTGGGGCAGCGCAGTCAAAGAGGAGGGAATTTTCCTTGATGGAGGAAACGCTAATGAGTGGGACCCATGGAGAGGGAGTTTGCATTTGTTTAAAAGGAGGGCAAGGCATCCATTGTAACTCATGCTTATGATTAGTGATTTCTTAGTTTGCTTAAACTATTCGCAGTGTACTATTGTTTAGCAAAGTTGTAGTGTTGTTTAGCATAAGGAATTCCTCTTTAGGATTAATTCTCATTCTTGAGAGGCCTCTTGAGGGATTTCACTTTATTTCTCCACATTCATGCTCAAGGCCAAGCCACCTCCTTCAACTACAACATTATTTCTGCTTAATTATAACATTGTGTTGCAGGGTGTTGCAGTGGAGGTTCCAAAACACCATTTCTTGGCTTACTCTTTAGAGGAGAGAGACTTATTTCCTTTGGGAGATCAGTAAGGGAGGATTAATAGCATATTTCAGATCTTGGCATTTGGCCAACACATTTTATTCCACCTATAGCGCAATATCCTTTAGTGACTGTTTTATTTTCAAAGTACATTTGCAGAGGGGGTTTGCAATGTTGATTGGAGGGTAAGATCTTCAGTGATAGGATCAAATTTTCACTTGGAAGATCCATTAGAGGAGATATACTCATATTGTGCATCATCTTCAACTATCTCCATCTATTTCTAGTTCTCGAGTTTCCGCTACTACTGCAACTCCGACATTTCTGCAATTTTTCTATTTTGTATATATTTCAGACAATCCTTCTAAGGATTGTTGTATTATTGTTTTATGGGGTTGAGAGCTTTCTCCTGCACATTTCTTGAGCCATATATTGTTATATATTTGTATTATTATTCAGCATGTTGTAGTATCTCCTATAAACTATGTAGTCATAGCCTATGGCATTCCAAGTGTAGCCGTATATTTCACATTTCATGTATATGATCTATTGAGGCTTGTATTTCCAATCCTGAGTGACCCTTTCGTCAAGGAATTGTACTCTCTTGCTACTATATTATAAATTTTTTGGCTACCTACATCTTCATGTATTCAGGCTCATAAAAATAACACTGTTACTCTATCCCATGTCCATACATAGTGGCAATCCTTTCATTGGGCGCTTTTTCAAGACAACTAGGTGTGGGAGATCTGTTCAACCCACCTAGAGTGATTTGTTTGGAGCCTCCTCTTGGATTTCGGTCATAGATACATTGATCTAAGGGATCCAGGTCTTGGTTTCGAATCCTCTAGGAGTCATTCCTGAAAAATGCATTTTTCAGGCATCCCTTGCTCATAGTTCCCATTTTGGGATATTACACCTAGCCTAGCCTAGCTTACCGGGCCTAAAATAGCCTACCCTATACTAATGTAACCTACCTTATCCTAACCTTCTGTAGCCTAACATACCCAACCGTAGCATAGCCTAACATAGCCAACCCCAACATACCCTAGCCTAGCCTAGCCTACCCTAGCCTACCCTAGCCTAACCTATCCTATCCTAACATAGCCTAGCCTAACCTAAACTAACCTAACCTAGGCCTACCTAAACTAACCTAGCCTAACCCTGCCTAACCTAGCTTAACCTAGCCTAGCCTAACCTAGCCTAACCTATCCTAACCTAACCTAGACTAACCTAGCCTAGACTAGCCTAGCCTAGTGTCGCTTAGCCTAGCCTAGCCTAGCCTAGCCTCGGCTAACCTAGCCTTGCCTAGCCTAGCCCAGCCTAGCCTTGCCTAGCCTAGCATAACCTTGGCTAACCTAGCCTAGCCTAGCCTAACCTAGCCTATCCTAGCCTAGCCTAGCCTAGTCTGTCTTAGCCTAACCTCGCCTAGCCTCGCCTAGCCTAGCATTGCCTAGCCCAACCTAGCCTAACCTAACATAACCCACCGTAACCTACCCTACCCTACCCTACCCCGACGTAGCCTAGCCTACCCTAACCTAACATAACCTAACCTAACCTAGCTTAACCTAACCTAACTTAGCCTAACCTAGCCTAACCTAACCTTACCTAGCCTAGCCTCACCCAACCTTGCCCAACCTAACCTAACCTATCCTGGCCTAACCTAACCTTACCTAGCCTAGCGTAGCCCAACCTAGCCTAACCTAACCGAGCCTAGCCTAGCCCACCCTAGCCTAGCCCACTCTAGACCATCCTATCCTAGCCTAGCCTAAGATAGCCTAGCCTAGCCTAACCTAACCTACCTTCCCCTACCCTACCCTACCCTAGCTTAGCCTACTCTAGCCTAGCCTAGGGTAGCCTACCCTAGACTACCCTACCCCAGCCTAACCTAGCCTAACCTAACCTAAGCTCCCCTAACCTACCCTACCCTTCTCTACCTTAAACTAGCCTAGCCTACCCTAGCCTACCCTTGCCTAACCTATCCTAGCCTAGCCTACCCTATGCTAGCCTAACCTACACTACCCTGACCCACCATAGCCTAACCTAGCGTAGCCTAACCTACCCTAACCTAGCCTACCCTAGCTTATCCTAGCCTAACCTACCCTTACCTACCCTACCCTATCCTACCCTTACCTACCCTACCCTATCCTACCCTATCCTAGCCTAACCTACCCTAATCTATCCTACCCTATTCTAGCCTACCCTACCCTACCCTATCCTAACCTAGCGTACACTACCCTACCCTAGCCTTGCCTAACCTACCCTATCCTAGCATAGCCTAGCCCAGCCTAACCCTAACCTAACCTATACTATCCTAACCTACGTAGCCTAACCTAACCTAGCTTAGCCTAGCCTAATCTAGCCTAAGCTAGCCTAGCCTAGCCTAATGTATCCTAACCTAAACTAAACTAACCTAAACTAACCTATCCTAGCCTATCTAGCCTAGCCTACCCTAGCCTAGACTAGCCTAACCAAGCCTAGCCTAACCTAGCCTAGCTTATCTTAGCCTAAACTATCCTAGCCTAACCTAGCCTAGCCTAGTCTATCCTATCTTATCCTATCAGATCCTAACCTAACCTAGCCTAACCTAACCTAGCCTAGCCTAGCCTAACCTATCCTAACCTAGCCTAGCCTAGCCTAGCCTAGCCTAACCTAACCTAGCCTACCCTAGCCTTGCCTAACCTACCCTATCCTAGCATAGCCTAGCCCAGCCTAACCCTAACCTAACCTATATTATCCTAACCTACGTAGCCTAACCTAACCTAGCTTAGCCTAGCCTAATCTAGCCTAAGCTAGCCTAGCCTAGCATAATGTATCCTAACCTAAACTAAACTAAACTAAACTAACCTATCCTAACCTATCTAGCCTAGCCTACCCTAGCCTAGACTAGCCTAGCCAAGCCTAGCCTAACCTAGCCTAGCTTATCTTAGCCTAAACTATCCTAGTCTAATCAATCTCATCCTAACCTAACCTAGCCTATCTTATCCTAGCCTAACCTAGCCTAGCCTAGTCTATCCTATCTTATCCTATCATATCCTAACCTAACCTAGCCTAACCTAACCTAGCCTAGCCTAGCCTAACCTAACCTAACCTAGCCTAGGCTAGCCTAGCCTAACCTAACCTAGCCTAACCTATCTTATCCTAACCTAGCCTATCTTATCATGGCCCAACCTAGACTAGCCTAATCTATCCTACCCTAACCTAACCTAACCTAGAGTAACCTAGCCTACCCTATTCTAGCCTATCCTATCCTAGCCTATCCTATCCTAACCTAACCTAGCCTAACCTAACATAGCCTAGCCTAACTGAGCCTAACTTTAGCTAACATAGCCTACCCAAGCCTAACCTAACCTAACCTAACCTAACCTAGGCCAACCTAGCCTAGCCTAACATACCCTATCCTAACATAGTGTACTCTTACCTAGCCTAGCTTAACATAGTCTAACATATCCTAGCCTATCCTATCCTAGCCTAGCCTAAGATACCCTAACCTACTCTATCTTGACCTAACCTAGCCTAACCTATTCTATCCTACAGTATAGTATCCTAATCTAGCCTCCCCTAGCCTAGCCTAGATTAACTTAGCCTCCCCTAGCCTAGGTTAACCTACCCTAGTCTAACCTAGCCTACTCTAGCCTACCCTAGCATACACTAGCCTAACCTACTCTAACCTAACCTATCCTAGTCTAGTCTAGCCTACCCTAAGCTACTCTTGCCTATTCTAGCCTAACCTAGCCTATTCTAACTTACCTTAGTCTATCCTTTAGTAACTTAGGCTAGGCTACTCAAGCTTATGGTACTTTACTCTATATCAAAATATTAATGAAGAAATCATTCAAAAAATAAATTAATTAAAAGCTATTAATAAAATTCTAAATATAAGAAAACTTCTTTAAAGTAATTTAAATGTATGAAAATACAATTTAAAATACATTGAGTTTAACTAAAATAATAATGTGAAAATAAAATCTAACATAAATTATAAGACAAATGGAAAACATATTTGTAAATCATAAAAACATAATTGAAAATCATTTTAAGAAATCCAGTAATCTCATCTAAATCATCTAATCTCATAGAGTGAGAAATTAAAAGAAAGCCCAAACTCTATCCTGATTAAAAAAAGGCCCAAACCCTATCAATCAAATCTTTTAATAGCATGGTTAATCCTACAATTAATCTCATAAATCTATACATCAATGGAAAAAAAAGAATAGAAAACTATACATCAATGGAAAAAAAAGAATAGAGATCATGTTTGTGTGCTACCAGAATTCTTAGAAATTTATCATAAAAATATGCAATATAAATGAATATTTCGCACTTGGAAGAAATCCAAAAAAGGCATCCTACTAGAAAACGAATCGAAACAGAGAAAAAGAATCAAATCAAAGAGCCACAGAGAACCTCATAAATAGATTTGCATCAGTGGAAGCAGCGCAGCTCGATTTCGATGTCGCGTACGAAAGGCATATATAGTCGATATTTTACCTCCGCAAATTCCCAATGCAAGCATCATCGCCTACATTCTATTGGAATATTTAAAATTCCAGAACAACAATGGAGAATCAAATTCCCCCTCTTCAACACAGAGAAAATATTAAAAAAAATTCTTCACTGGAGACAGAGCTTTCACTGTAAAAACTATTTCATTAAACTTCAAAAACTTGGTTACAAAATCACCTCTGACGGAGGGAATACAAAGAGACTTTGACTGCTTGAAAACACAGTTGAAAAACAAAACTCACACACTAAAATTTCACTCAATCTCTGCAATTTCAACTCACTGCTGTGTGTTGGAAAAATACTCTGTCTCAAAAAATGAAAGCACTGTTGTGCACTTCAAATTCTGTTACACTGCTGTGTGTAAAAATAACTTACAATTCTGAACAATGCACTGCTGTGCTGTATATTTCCTTTACACTGCTGTGTAAAATTAAAAACTTACAATACATAAAACAATGCACTCAGCACCTTTTACAATATATAAAAAAAACTATTTTAAAATAAAACTTTTTAAAACAAAAAAAACAAAAGTTGTATACCATATGAAATATGGTGTAATGTTAAAACATAAAAAACATAAACCAAAAAGGCCCACGGCCTCCCTTTTGAATGCACGTTCATTTCATATATATATGTAAGACATATATATGTATGTGCTGTACGCACCAAATTTAAAACCAAGCATTAAAACAACTTTGACCACCGGACGTCAACCCGAAAAATTAAACCCTTTTGCATAAAAATTCTGGGTGCCAAAAGTTGCTGCTGATGTCACCAAATTTGTGACGTGGAATTTTTATTAAATCCGCCTTATAAGTTTTCCCGGGTCCGAGTTTTGGCAATGGTACGGCAGAAAATTGTGATGCGGAATTTTTCACAAATCCGCTTCAATAAAATTCAGGTCCGGGCTGCTGTTAAATTTCTCCATTTCAAAAAATGTTGCGCTGAAGTTGACTGATCCATAAAAATGGAAAGCGGCTTCAGTACACTGTTCTGCAAACAAAATTGGAAGGCGGCTCACGTACATTGCAGAGATGAAAGTAATTTCAACACTCCCCCTTACTTTCAGCTGCTGGGTTATCAGTCATACCTAGACATTTCCTCAAAAACTCAAAACTCTTCTGCCCCAATGGCTTAGTCAGAATGTCTGCAAACTGTTCTTGAGTTCTGCAGTGTTCCAAAACAATTTCACCATTGTTTACCAATTCTCTGATGTAATGAAACTTTGTGTCAATGTGTTTCGTTCTCTTGTGAAACACATAATTCTTTGATAATGCAATAGCTGAGCTATTGTCACAATAAATCACTTTTCCTTTTACCTGCTCTTGGCACAAACTTCTTAACATCCTCCTCATCCAAATTTCTTGACACGCTGCTACTGTGGCTGCCACATATTCTGCCTCTGCTGTAGACAATGCTACAATGGGTTGTTTTTTAGAAGCCCATGAAATGGCTCCTGAACCCATGTGAAAAACATAACCGGAAGTGCTCTTCCGATCATCTACACTTCCAGCCCAATCACTGTCAGTGTATCCAACTAAGTCTGAATTTTTTGAAGAAGTATATAAAATACCAAACCTTTTTTTACCTTTAACATACCTCAGAATTCTCTTCGCTGCCTGCCAATGTGCATCCTTTGGCTTGTCCATAAATCTGGAAATTAAGCTAACAACATGCATTATGTCGGGCCTAGTTGCAGTCAAATACATGAGGCTACCAACTATGTTCTTATACAAGCTAGGATCAAAATCCTTGCTGTTGTCCTCTCTGCTGAGTTTTAATCCCATCACTGTGGGAGCGATCGCTGCTTTGCTCTCCTGCATATTAAATCTTTCCAGCACTTCATTAACATATTTTGTCTGTGAGATAAAAATCCCATTTTCATCTTGTTCTACTTCTATTCCTAAGAAGTATTTCAACAAACCCATGTCAGTCATTTCAAATTCTTCTTTCATTACTGTTTTAAAATTTTCAATAAGGTAATTATCATTACCTGTGAAAATAACATCATCAACATATAAAACTACAATCAACATTTTACCATCTTTTTCTTTGATGTAGAGGGTGGGTTCTACCTCACACTTTTCAAATCCATTTTCCAGTAGATAGGAATCTATCCTACTGTACCACGCTCTTGGCGCTTGCTTCAGCCCATAAAGAGCTTTCTTCAACTTGCACACTTTGTGCTCTTGGCCTTTCTTCTGATAGCCGAGAGGTTGTTCAATGTAAACCTCTTCCATTAACACTCCATTTAGGAATGCTGACTTCACGTCCATTTGGTAAACTTTCCACTTGTTTTGTGCTGCTATGGACATCACTGCTCTCACGGTTTCCATTCTAGCAACCGGTGTGAAAGTTTCCTCATAATATATCCCATGCTTCTGCTTATACCCTTTGACAACAAGCCTTGCCTTGTGTCTCTCTATTTTTCCTTCAGCATTACTCTTGGTCTTGTAGACCCATTTAACTCCAATGACATCTTTACCTTTTGGGAGTTCCACCAAATCCCAAGTCTTGTTTCTTTCTATGGCATTAATCTCCTCATCCATAGCTTCTATCCATTTCTTATCCTTAATAGCTTCTTCGAAATGAACAGGATCATCAACATGAAAATATAAAGCAAACAAAGAATTGATGCATTCATTTGCTACCTCTTGTGCATAAATTTCATTCAAATTTCTGAACTTCTTACCTCTTTCACTTGATGTACAAATGCTTGAAGAAGCACTTGAATTTCCTCCTTGTGGTGTGCTTGGAGAAGAACTCTCATTTCTCCTCAAGGGTGTCTCTTGCTGCTCTTGTGTTGGTGCTGCTGTTTGGGGATGTATTTCGGCCAATTCATCATCATCTTCATCATGAGATAAACAGTGTTTAACATTCACTGTTTTCTCTATGCTTCCATCCCAAGCTTCCTCCTCAATAAACTGAACATCTCTGCTCACAATAAACTTCTTGGTGGATGGGTTGTATAACCTGTAGGCCTTGGATTCCTCATTGTATCCAATGAAAATACATTTCTCCCCCTTGCTGTCCAACTTCTTCCTTAGCTGATCCGGAATGTGTGCATAAGCCACACATCCAAAAACCTTCATGTGTGTGACAATTTGCTTTGTGCCACTCCATGCCTCTTCCGGCACTTTGTTCATCACTGCTTTTGTAGGGCACCTATTCAAAATGTATGCTACATAATTTACAGCTTCAGCCCAATAATCATTAGGCAAATGTTTTTCCTTTAACATACTCCTCACCATGTCCATTATGGTTCTATTCTTCCTTTCGGCTACTCCATTTTGCTGCGGAGTATATCTAGTTGTAAACTGCTTTTGAATACCATTTTCTCTACAAAAACGTAGAAAATATTTAGAGATATACTCACCTCCTCTATCAGTTCTTAGAAATTTGATGTGCAGCCCACTCTGGTTTTCCACAAGTGCTTTGAAATTGCAGAATTTTTTAAACACTTCACTTTTATTTTTCAAAAAGTAAACCCAAGTTTTTCTTGTAAAATCATTTATGAATGTTAACATGTAGTGGCTGCTAGCAAGCGATGGAGTTTGCATCGGTCCACACAAATCTGAGTGGACAATCTCTAAGGGTGCCTTTGCCCTTATGCTTTTCCCGGAAGGAAAACTTTCTCTGTGTTGTTTCCCAAGAATAAAACCTTCACAAAGGTTGTCCGGTTTCTCTATCAATGGTAAACCTCTTACCATTCCTTTTCTTTTCAACAAATTAAGACCTCCAAAGTTGAGATGTCCAAATCTCAAGTGCCACAACCAATTTTCATCTTTTGGTTCGCTTTGGATAGCCTCCTTTGCCACTGCTGCTATCTTTTCTTCATTCTTCAAATCTGCTCTCATTCTAAGAGGGAACATCCTGTTCCTTTTCATCTTCACTTCAGCAATACATTTTTTGTTGGGTGGTTTGTCCATGATGGTACAAACATCATCCTCAAAAAATACATTGTACCCCTTTTGAACAAGCTGTCCAATACTTAAGAGGCTACACTTCATTCTTGGAACATAATAAACATCTGCTATGGATTTCTTTGAACCTTTCCTTGTTAGAACATTTACATTCCCTTTTCCCATAACAGAAACTTTGCTATCAGTTCCTAGTGTGACTTGTGACTTCACACTCTCATCTAGCATAGAAAACATGGCTATGTTTCCTGTCATATGGTTACTGCAACCGGAGTCTAGAAACCATAAATCCTCATTCTTTTCTTCAACCATATTACAAGCCAAAAACAAATTATCTTGGCTGAGATTTTCTCTAGTGAAATTTGCACTAGTTCTACTTCCCATATCATGCTGCTTCTTTCTACATTCATTAGCATAATGACCATATTTTTTACAATAGTGACATTGGACATTGGACTTATCATACCTATGTCCTTGAGCATTCTGCTGACCACTCTGCTGGCTGCTGCCTTGGCCTTGATGCTGATTTGGATTGCTGCCCCTTCCTTGAGCATTTGTTGGACTGTTCC
>JAXQQM020078590.1:0-16464 GCA_034641835.2 Pinus albicaulis | reverse complement strand
TGGGTTTTATTTTGGGATTTCAGGTCGGTATTGACGCCTCCTAACTCGGCGTATGACCAGGCTCTTGCATTATTATTATCCCAAACTTTGCTCATACAAATTCAATTTTTCTTCTGTTCTCGCAGAAGTTGTTATTGTAGAAATTCTTTACGCCAGACAATAGGACTGTTAACAAGTTTTGCGTTAATGCTGGCATTATCAGAATTATTAATTTCTGTGTTCCTACTATTAACCCTTGAAGGTCGGATCCCATACGGGGTTCAGAACTGATATGTATATATTGATCTATTTACAATTTTCCTCTATTACTCATGCCCCGTCAATGATATCATCTATGGGTCTCCGTTTTTCATTTTCGTATAAATACTCATAGAGATTATTTCTCTCAGAAATATATATGCATAAGTTGGACAGGAGAAATTTATAAGCTCGCTAGTCTCTTCTTCTTCTTTTTTTTTTTTTCCGTATTGTACTAGCATAATACATGTAAACCTCTATTTTTTGTTTGAGTTTTCAAGTCTAAATCTTTCAGTGCATGAGAAATTTCCATGCCTCCAGAGTCTATAAATTCACATTCATTATATACACAGCAATGGACTCTATGTATAATCCTGAGTTTGAGGTTTCATAATAGTAGTCACTTATGTTGTTCATAATGTTTCTGCAACTATACCCTTGTACCTTTGTTCCCTAGTATAATAGTTTCAGTATCTATATTGTTTAATCCAACATTCTTGACTAGTAATTTATATAGATCTGATGGGTGACATATGTGTTAACTTTCACAGCTTTTACAGTTGCATGCATTATGTAGAATTTCACATGCTCATCTTATTTTACAATAATTGTTCTGTTTGGACCATTCCTTTGCGAAGGATGTTTGTCACACATTTGATATATATATATTTCCCATACTACAATTGTTTTCAGATTTGTTAACTATGGTTAGCTAGGTCTCTTTACTAGCTGCAATTATATAAAACACTAAATCTATATTCTTCCAATCTATCATTGTTGTAGAATGCAACTTATAGATAGACATGTATTGCTATTTTTGGGATCATACAGGTCTTTACCTTCCTTAGTAAATTTAGCAATTTTCTTACCACTCACATCTTTCAAATGATCTTCAGTGTTTACTGTTTTAAATCATATTGTTAACAGAAGTAGATTAAAGTTAAATAATTATGAATTATGAGGTAACATAAATCTCTAGATTTAAACCAAAGGCTGGTTTAGAGATTCTAGATGACTTTTCCTCATTTTTCTAGTTCCTAAAACCATGCATAACTGAGAGGGTTTAATCTCTTCTTAACTCTGTAAATGTATGAAACACTGTTATAAACCAGAAAAAAAAATATACATAGATAACTATAGTCATTCATAGCACAATTAAATTTTCAATTGTTCATAATTACTGTGAGCATATCGCTTTGGTACTTGACCAATCCTCCCAACCGTAGAGTCCCTCTATCTCCAGAACTCACCCCCGAGCGGAGAGCACCTCCTAGAACAGACCAACCTCTAATCTGTTTAGGAATAGCTTATTTAAGCTTTTGCTCCCCAAAGCCTATTTCTAATTCTGCGTCCAGAATATCAGGATGATTTTCTTCCTGTTTGCCTAGGCTTCCCTATTTAGGGACTTTTAAAGCTGCTTTCTACTTTTCCCAGCTTTTTACCTCTTCCCAACTACTCTCCACATCATTGGGGAAACTAGATTTTCCTCAAAATCTAATTTGGAAATAAATTCTTTCAAGGATTTTTGAAAGATTTGTGGGGAAAGTATTTGCCTTTATCCATCCTCATGGATTTAGCAAGTGATCTCATAATTCTCATTTTGGTCAATCTGCACAGAATTATTTTATTCATTTTTTCAAAATTAAATATTTAATTACATCCATAAAATACTCATCCATTTGGGGTCCACTCCCCTTAGGGTTAAAGTTCAAATGTCTAGCTTTGAAAGAAAACATAAACTAGGGGTGTTACATATTCCCCCTCTGAAAGCAAACATCGTCCTCAGTGTTAATATCTAATTACTAGAGTTCATTTTTCAAACAAAAATGGATATTTTTCCATCATTTCAGATTCTCTTTCCCAGGTAGCTTCTTCAGCAGTAAAGTGCTTCCACTGCACCTTTACTCTTGCTACCGTTCGATTCCTCAATTCAATTTCTTCCCGCTCCAATATTTGAAGCGGTTCTGGAAGGAACTCCCCTTCTGGTTCCACCTGTATCACATTCCAATCAACTATGTGAGAATAATCATGTACATATCTTTTTAATAATGAAACATGAAACACATCATGAACTCTAACATGGGGCGGCAAAGCCAGCTTGTAAGCCACTGGTCCCACCCTTTCTAACCCTTCAAAAGGACCACAATATCTAGGAGCCAGTTTTTCACAACTTCCAGTATAAAGTGTGCTCTTTTTGGGTTTAATACGCAAATACACATGTCCCCCCACTTTAAATTCCTGATGTACCCTCTTCTTATCAGCATAGTTTTTCTGGCGATCTTGTGCTGTCTTGATGTTTCTTTTTTTTTGTTTGACAATTCTTTCCATCTCTTGTAACGCATTTGGTCCCAACATTAGCTTATCCTCAGGTTGGCTCCAGCTCAAAGGAGTACGAAATTTCCTTCCATAGAGTGCCTCAAACAGACTGATTTTGATGGATGATTGATAGCTGTTATTATAGGAAAATTCAGCTAAATGCAAATAGTCTTCCCATTTTATGGCCTATCCATCACATACATTCTCAGCATATCCTCCAAAATATGATTCGTTATCTCTGTCTGACCATCGGTCTGAGGGTGATAGGCAGTACTAAAATTCAACTTAGTGCCCATACCTCCAAATAGACCTTTCCAAAAGGCTGTTGTGAACTTAGCATCTTTTTCTGAAACAATCACCTTTGGGACCCCATGGAGCCTTACTACCTCCTTTAGGAACACCTCTGCTACTTGGGCTGTCCTGAAAGTAGATTTCACTGGTATGAAGTGTGCAGCTTTGGCTAAAGTGTCTACTACTACCATCACTGAATTATGTTGGTACTTGGTTTTGGGTAATCCTGTTATGAAATCCATAGAAACGGTATCCCATTTCCATTCTGCAATCGGCAAATGATTTAAAAGACCAGCAGGATGTTGATGTTCAACTTTAACTAGTTCACACTCTATGCATCTATCTAAATATTCTGCTACATCTCTTTTCATTCCTGGCCAGAACAACTTCTTTTTCAAAGCTGTTAACATTTTCTGATATCCAGGATGCCCTGCATATGAATGTTTGTGATATTCATCTAGGACCTCCCTTTTCAAAGACTCTACATTGGGAACATATAATCTATTTTTGTAGCAGATCAATCCTTTCTAGTTTTGAGTGTATTCAACCATCTCCTTCTTTAGTATTTTTACCTGTAGTGTTTCATAATTTGGATCCGGGTCTGCTGCCTTTTTCACTAGTTCTTCTAAATCAAAATTAGCACTACTTCCAATACTATTTATATTTTGACAAGAATTTATGCTCAAAGCATCCAAAATTTTGTTTTCTGTCCCCCTGATATGTTTTATTTCTTTATCAAATTCACTCAAAAAAGACAGCCATCTGGCTTGTCAAGCATTCAAATCAGTTTGGGAAAAGAAGTATTTGAGACTAATATGATTTGTCATCAATATAAATTTCTTTCCAAGAAGATAGTGTCGCCACATCTTCAAGGCATGAATAACAGTAGCCAACTCCAAATCATATGCACTATAGTTGTGTTCATGTGTCTTCAGTTTCCTAGATTCATATGAAATAACTGAATTTTCTTGCAAAAGGACTCCTCCCAACCCCTGTCTACAAGCATCTGTACATACAACAAATTCTTTATTAGGATCTGCAATTTTCAATATAGGGGCTGTGGTGAGTTTCAATTTTAATTGTTCAAAACAGTTTTGGCACTTTTCATTCCACTCAAATTTGACCCCCTTTCTTTGTAGCGAGGTTATGGGATATGCTATGGCAGAAAATCTCTCCACAAATCTGTGATAATAACCTACAATCCCCATAAATGAGCTCACTACTGAAACATCAGTTGGCACATGCAATTCTTTAATAGCCTTTATCTTTTCAGGGACAACAACCAACCCTTGTTCAGAAATAATATGTCCCAAGTATTGGATCTTGTCCTTATAAAATTCGCATTTGCTGAATTTGCCATACAACTGGTTTTCTTTCAGAGTTTGCAACACTATCTGTAGGTGTTCTTTGTGCACCTCCTCAATTTTTGAATAAACTAAAATATCATCTATGAACACAAGTACACATTTATCCAAGTACTTGTTTAACACACTATTCATTAGGCACATAAAGGTGGCAGGGGCATTTGTCAAACCGAAAGGTAGGACTACAAATTCGTAGTGACCATACCTGGTTCGAAAAGTTGTTTTACTGATGTCTTCTTCTTTAATTCTGAGTTGGTGATAACCAGTCCTTAAGTCAATCTTCGAAAATACTAAAGCTCCTCTCACTTGGTCAAAAAGATCATCAATTCTGGGCAAATGGTATATGTTTTTAATGGTCAACTTATTCAGTTGACGATAATCAATGCACATCCTAAAGGTTCCATCCTTATTTTTCACAAATAGAACCGGTGCTCCCCAAGGAGACACACTCAGTTGGATATAGCCCTTATCCAGCAATTCTTGCAATTGCATTGTCAGTTCCATGAGTTCGGTGGGACTCATTCGATAAGGGGCTCGGGAAACAGGTGTTGCTCCCGGCACCAAATCAATTGAAAAGTCAATCTCTCTTTTGGGGGGAAGATGAGGAATCTCATCTAGAAAGACTTCCTTAAACTCTCTTACTACTGGCAAAGCATCCAGTAGATTTTCTTCAGTTTTTTGTTCTGTCTCTTCTACATGTACTGCATATACTTGATATCCTTTCCTAGCTGTTCTTTTTAGTTACAGGGCTGATATCTGTCTTACAAAGATAGGTTTTGGTTTTTCCTTGAGAATAAAAGGTCTCCCCTCTTCATCTACACAATGCAGGGTCTTATCCCAGCAATTCATCATGGCCTTTTTCTTTTCCAGCCAGTCCATTCCTATCAGCAAGCCATAGGATCCTAATGGCAGAATGTTTAGATTTACTTCTGTTTGAAAATAATTTAATTTAATTTCTGTTTTGGGTAATTTATGTTTTACCTTCCTCTTGGTTCCAGTGGCTAACTAGACCAACCAAGACTGCTGAAATTTTTTAGTTTTGAGATTGCATTTTTCTACAATTTTTGGACTAATGTAACTCAAAGAAGCACCCGGATCAATCAAAACTGTAACAGATTTGTCAGAAATCTTACCTTCCATTTCAACTATGGTAGCTTAATGGTCTGCTTGTCGATTCTCCAAGGCTGCATTGATAGTGGGTATATTTCTTGCTATGTCATTTACTATGGTAGCTTCTCAATCTCCCATAATCATCTGAATGTTTCGGTGGGGACAATCCCTCAAAACATGGGTTTCTCCACATCCCCAGCATTTCAAAGGTTCCCTCATTTTGACTTTTCCTTCTTTCTTATTTCCTTCATCTAGTTGTTTGGTACCAATTTGAGACTGAGTTGTTTCGCTTACTTTTGGTTTATTAAACTTTTTCCTCTGATGGTCCCTACCAAAATTCCTTAAGTAAGATGGTTTCTGTTTCTTTCCTTTAATTTCACCTTTGTTTAGCCAACCTTTTCCATGCTCATCCTTTCCCTTAAACTACTGATATCATAATCTAGCTTTCCTCACTGCCTCGTCCATAGTTTTTGGGTTATCAAACTCAATCTTCTCTTTGTACACAGCAGGTAAACAATTCAAAAACCTTTTTACCTTTGGCCTTCTCTTCCCTAATATAAAGGACATATCTCAACAGATTGGTAAACTTGGTGACAAACTCATCAATAGTAAGTTGTCCCAGTCTAAGCTCATGAAATTCTTTTGCTTTATCATCATAATAACGCTCATTTAAATAGCAGTTTTTAAACTTAACCTGGAAATCTTCCCAAGTAACTTTCTTTTCATAAATGGCATGAACCATTTTCGTCTCCTCGCACCACAAGGTAGCCTTACCTTGTAGCTGGTAAACAGCTAATCTGGCCTTCAGATTTCTTTCATATTCATAAACCTGGAAATACTTAATCATGTTCAACAACCAGGCTTCAGCATCTTCCTCCTTCTCCCCATCATAGGAGGGAGGTTTGATCATTCAGAATTCCCCCTGTAATTCCCTTTTCTGCTTATACTAATGCCTAATAGCATCATCATCCTTAGACTCATCATTCTTCCTCTTTCCGGAACCTTCATCCTCTTGGTTGTTCTGCGAAGTTAATTCTCTAATGATACTTTCCTGCTCCTCACTGGCTAATGACAATCTGTCATTCTGGCTTCTTAGCTCAGCCATTTCTCGTTGCAAAGTGTGCAACATAGCCATCAATGGAGCGTTGGGATCTGGTGCATTTTCTTCATCACACAGATCAACATAAATTTCATCATTTCCAGCCATTTGAAATTGTTTGTTTCAGCACCACACTGTACTAAACAACACAGACCAGTAATAAAAAGATTATAAATAACAAATACAATGAGCACATAACAACAGTGAGCACAACAAAAACAGCTCAGTGTTATGTAACATGAGCTCTGGTACCATTTGTAACGTCTCCTACACTCCCTATGATTTTTTTTTTTTGTTCTCATGCATTCTCAATTTCAAGAATAATTCCGCCAAAGAGTATAGTATCCTTTTTATCTACTAGTTATGTATATAATTACTATCTTGTTATACCCTACTTCTTTCCCCAACATGATTATTGTGTATACATATATCAATATGTCTATAATGAATGCTCATTCGCTTTTATTACCAAACTTATTGGTATGAAGGGTCTTCGTATTATAAACCCTAGTATATTTTCACCCCTAACTTACTTCCCATGAAATGTTGTTCTATGGACATACATCTCATGCTCGATTTGATACAATTGATCATTTGGCACTTGAATTTACTATTAGGGATATAATGGTGTTCTTAATTTTTCACGTCCGCCATGGCATATCTCGAATTATAATGAGCAATGTAATTCCCATGCCATAAATCTATCATCTTATACCTAATATATATGAACGTTGGCTTGATTTTATTCACATTGTGATATATCCATACATATGTCGACCTTATGGCTAGTTCCATGAATTTATAGTCAAGGTTTAAAATTCATAATGCATATGCCAACGTCATTGAATATATTTCTGGTACATGTTATTTATGTTGAAATTTATGTAAAGATGGACACCTTTGACTACAGAGTACACGTACTGCATCCTTGCGAAGGAACTTTAATGTGTTTTGGGAACTGAAACATTGTAGCAATCTCCACGTCAATTTACGCAAGGCTCTCTCTTGATTTGTGTTTGAGTTGTGTTGGATTTTATTTCGTTCATGCTCAAGTAGTAGAGACCCACGTTTTCATTTGAAATTTCCATGCCAGACTACTCTGTTAACTATGCAACCCATGCAACACGAGCAGAGGTACCGTGATATTGATGGTATAGATTGTCAATTTAATGTTGAACGACCATGTTTTAAATTCCAATTCCGTCCATTCGATCCGTGTACCCACCTTGGATTCTTTGCCACTTGGACGGCGGAGATTTCTCTATCCCATTAGGGTTTTTTTGTTGTGGGTTTTGGGAGGCATTTTTATAAATCTCAAGCTGATTTTTGGGATTGTTCTTTCGTTCCTCATTTGTTTTTCTCTACTCTCGGTGTCGAGCCTCTGTGTGCTGAAGAACCGAGGTGTTATCTATTCCAGGCTTCGTGAATGTGTTCATCTCTCCTCGCCTCATAAGGCAGGTATGATCATATGAGCCCTACGCTATGTTAACTTGTGAAGATTTTATGATTAATATGTATGTTAATACATTCAGGTTACAGTGCGAGACCTAAGTTTTTATTTATACCATTTCTTTCTATGGTCCTGTTTACTATCAAGAGCTCGTGGCATTGTATTTTCTTACTTTTATCTGATTGCACAAATCTCGCACAATTATTCTCTGGTCTAGTATAGAATTCTAATTTTCTAGTGATGATATTTAACACTATTATTCCCTTGTTCTTGTTAGGATTTATTCCTTTTCGTCATTAGTGACTTGGCTAAGGTCGTCTATTCCATTCGATGAATTATTCTGGTTCGTAGAGGCCAATTTCTCCTTGGTAAGCCATTGTATTACTGGAACAACATTATTCTGGAGTTTTCATTTTCGTTTTGGTGAATATTTTTTACAATATCCTATGTTCTTCATACAGGTTGTATTTGATGAGAATGTCTTCTGTTCCCAAGGTAACTGGAATTTTTTTATGTTCCATTCTCATAATTTAGGTTCATAGTGTTCTCCTATCGTTTTATTATAATGATATATCATATTGCTCTCGGTTGGTTGCAGGTAAGTTCGAATAGCGTCGAGTGTTTTTATTTAGTGTTAGTGGGTAGAGTTGCAATTTCTGCGACTTGAATTGGGTTTTATTTTGGGATTTCAGGTCGGTATCGACGCCTCCTAACTCGGCGTATGACCTGGCTCTTGCATTGTTATTATTCCAAACATTTATCATACAAATTCAAATGTTCTTCTATTGTCCCAGAAGTTGTTATTGTAGAAATTCTTTACGCCATACAATAGGACTGTTAACAAGTTTTGCGTTAATGCTGGCTTTATCAGAATTATAATTTTTTGTGTTCCTACTATTAACCCTTGAAGGTCGGATCCCATACAAGGTTCGGAACTGATATGTATATGTTGATCTATTTACAATTTTCCTCTATTACTCATGCCCTGTCAATGATACTATCTATGGGTCTCCATTTTTCATTTTCGTATAAATAAGCATAAAGATTATTTCTCCCAGAAATATGTATGCATAAGTTGGACTGGAGAAATTTCTAAGCTCGCGAGTCTTATTTTATTTTCTTTCTGTTCCTCTGTATTGTACTAGCATAATACATGTAAACCTCTATTTTTTGTTTGAGTTTCCAAGTCTAAATCTTTCAGTGCATGATAAATTTCCATGCCTCCAAAGTCTATAAATTCACATACATTATATACAAAGCAATGGACTCTATGTATAATCCTGAGTTTGAGGTTTCATAATAGTAGTCACTTATGTTATTCATAATGTTTCTGCAACTATACCCTTGTACCTTTGTTTCCTAGTACAATAGTTTCAGTATCTATATTGTTTAATCCAACATTATTGACTAGTAATTTATATAGATCTGATGGGTGACATATATGTTAACTTTCACAGCTTTTACAGTTGCATGCATTATGTATAATTTCACATGCTCCTCTTATTTTACAATAATTGTTCTGTTTGGACCATTCCTTTGCAAAGGATGTTTGTCACACATTCGATATATATATATTTCTCATACTACAATTGTTTGCAGATTTGTTAACTATGGTTGGCTAGGTCTCTTTACTAGCTGCAGTTATATAAAACACTAAATCTATGTTCTTCCAATCTGTCATTGTTGTAGAATGCAACTTATAGATAGACATGTATTGCTATTTTTGGGATCATACAGGTCTTTACTTTCCTTACTAAATTTAACAATTTTCTTAGCACTCACATCTTTCAAATGATCTTCAGTTTTCACTGTTTTAAATCATATTGCTAACAGAAGCAGATTAAAGTTACATAATTATGAATTATGAGGTAACATAAATCTCTAGATTTAAACCAAAGGCTGGTTTAGAGCTTCTGGATGATTTTTCCTCATTTTTCTAGTTCCTACAACCATGCAGAACTGAGAGGGTTTAATCCCTTCTTAACTCTGTAAATGTATGGAACACTTTTATAAACCAGAAAACAAAATATACATAGATAACTACAATCATTCACAACACAATTAAATTTTCAATTGTTCATAATTACTGTGAGCATACCGCTTTGGTACTTGATCAATCCTCCTAACCGTAGAGTCCCTCTATCTCCAGAACTCACCCCCGAGCTGAGATCACCTCCTAGAACAGACCAACCTCTAATCTGTTCAGGAATAGCTTATTTAAGCTTTTGCTCCCCAAATCACGTTTCTAATTCTGCGTCTAGAATATCAGGATGCTTTTCTTCCTGTTTACCTAGGCTTCCCTATTTATGGACTTTTAAAGCTGCTTTCTGCTTTTCCCAGCTTTTTACCTCTTCCCAACTACTCTCCACATCATTGTAGAAACTAGATTTTCGTCAAAATCTAATTTGGAAATAAAGTCTTTCTAGGATTTTTGAAATATTTTTGGGGAAATTATTTGCCTTTATCCATCCTCATGGATTTAGCAAGTGATTTCATCATTTTCATTTTGGTCAATCTGCACAGAATTATCTTATTCATTCTTTCAAAATTAAATATTTAATTACATCCATAAAATACTTATGCATTTGGGGTCCACTCCCCTTAGGATTAAAGTTCAAATGTCTAGCTTTGAAAGAAAACATAAACTAGGGGTGTTACAAATCCTATGGAAGTTCAACCACTTTAGGTTCTCACCAAGGTTTTTAAGCATTAAATTTTTCTTTGAGGTTATGGGAGAAAGCCATGAGTTTGAGGGAGAAATGACATGTGTGTGGTTTACCTTAAATTTTATGGGAGAAATTACATCTACAAAATACATGCATTAAAGTTTCCCTTGCCTAGAGTTTAAGGGAGAAATGACATGTACATGGTTTGCCTTAAAGTCTTCCCTATAGTTTATGGGAGAAATGACATAGAAATGGAATGCTTTAAAGTTCGCCTTAAATTTTATGGGAGAAATGACACATGTACATGGTTTTCCTTAAAGTTTATGGGAGAAATGACATAGAATGACATGTACATGGTTCCAAAAACATAATAAAATGCTATAAATGACATATAAATGGTTATCCTTAATGCTTTCCTTGATTTTATGGGAAAATCGGAGAAAAGATATGTATGTACATGGTTTTCCTTAAATTTTATGGGAGAAATGACATGTACATGGTTCCAAAAATACTAGTAAATGCCTCAAAGTTTATCAGAGAAACAAAATGTACAGAAATGGATATTACAATGAAGAACTTCTATTTAGATTTATTACAAAGATTGACTGTAGTGGAATTTATTGGATATGTCACCTTTGAGAATGGATGAGATCCAGAGGCTACCTAGCCCTTTACAGACTCTATCTTTATAACTTGTAGAATTTAAAACTCAACAGAGTGACTCAAATCCTATATAAGTTCAGCCACTTTAGGTTATTAGCAAGGTTGTTATGTCTTAAATTTTACCTTGAGTTTATGGGAGAAAGCCTTGAGTTTGTGAGAGAAATGACATGTGCATGGTTTTCCTTAAAGTTTTCCTTAAAGTTTATGGGAGAAATCACATCTAGAAATTACATGCCTTAAAGTTTGCTTTGCCTAGAGTTTAAGGGAGAAATGATAAGTACATGGTTTGCCTTAAAGTTTGCATTATAGTTTATGGGAGAAATGACATGCCTTAAAGTTTTCGTTAAATTTTATGGGAGAAATGACACATGTACATGTTTTGCCTTAAATTTTATGAGAGAAATGACATATATATGACATGTACATGGTTCCAAAAACACTAGAAAATGGTAGAAATTGTTAGTGTTGTATAAGTATAGGATTCATAATTTGGAATTGACTTATGATAGTCTTGTAAATATGTACATACTTTGCTTTTTGCAAGTTTTTTTCCTATATTTTGTAAAAAATAAAAAAATTGAAAAGCAAAAAGAGGGTAAAGTCATAAAAGAAAAATCAAAGGACTTAGAAAAAATAATATACCTGGAAGAAAAATCAATAAAACATGAAAGTGTGCAAGTTCAAATGCCACTACTTTTTACTTTGTTACTGATGATTATGGCAGAGTGTCAATAAATGCCATAATCCATGATAAGTTGAACTACTTAATTTTTACTTGTCATGTTTCAATTGTATTGTTGTAGAATAGTGAATAAAAATTAGTGAGACATTTTAATCTTGACTAATTAGTAGATAGGTAGAGAATAAAGAGGAGCTCATCAGTTTAATCTAAGAACTCAGATGATATAAGGAAGATTTATATAGTTTTTACTGCTTTCAAAAGAATATAATGTTTTAAAGGTTGCTAGCTCAAATGCACCTGCAAAAATGGGAAAAAAAAATGTTGGAGTAAAGGATTGGGTAGGTAGAAGGAAGGTGGAAAATCATTGTATATATCTTTCACCGGGCAACTATTATTGATTTCCTTTCCCCTATAGTTATTTTGCATTCTAAACTTTCATTCAAAGAGGCTCAAAGCATTTCTCTAACTTCTGTTGGGACCAGAACCAAGGCTCAGCGACTAATAAGTTAAAAAGTGTTGAATTCCTATGTTAATCCCAGATTATCATCATTTACCCCACATTCATCCATTACACTTAAACTTCATAAGTAAAGAATTTTTACTTAATGAAAAATAAAATCCCCTTTTGACTAATTTTCTTCATTCATAAAAACATAAAAACCCTCCAAAAGTATTATATTATAAGTTAAAGTGGTTAAATTATAAATGGTTAAAGCATTTTGCTTATTATATTATCACTTTTCTTAAGTTATATAATTACATTTTGGTGTTTTCATTGTCCCCTTTTCATATTAACTTCTAATTTATCTATTAAATCCCTATAAAAAGTCCTTGTCCTATTATTATAAATACTTTTATTTTATTATCCCTAAAACCCACTACTATAAGCTTTTTATGCCAAAGTAATTACCCACATGTTGAAATAAATCCCAAAAATATCCCTTTGGCATAAAAATATCAATATTCAAATATTCCGCCCCCCTATAGTTTTAGACCTTCCAAAAAATCTAAAAACTATATAATAAAACTAAAAATATACAAAAGCGCATTTTATTTACATCCTATGTAACATGAAAACATTTCTCTACCCATTACCCCATTACATCTTATTGTAAATAGTTCATGCCTTTGTTAAAAAAAAAAAAAAAGCATTCTTATCCCGCTAATCCCATTTTACCCTAAGTATTTATAAAGGTTTCATTCCATCACGCCTTTATAGTTTAATTAACTTTTCCGCATAAGATTAACGCAATATAAAGGTGACCTTTCCCATTTTCCCATTATATAAAACCCCACGTTTTATATAAAAATTAACCCCAGGGCTAACCCCTTATAACCCACCCCATGCACCTTTACCTTATATATAAACTTCATTTATATATATAACTCATTATCCAAACCCCGCACCTATATAACCTTCCCATGTGTAAAAATCTATTATAAATCATATCATATACAAAGTTTTATTACATAGATCATTGCCCGACTCATATAAAATGCCCGGGTCCCACCCATATTTCCACTGTAGCTCTTAAAAAGATCTCAACCATTCGCATAGGCAAAATAGATCTAACAGGCACGATCGGTTTCACGCTCCAAAACTGATTGATCACTGTTGATTCAAAATAAAAAAAAATGGGTTGTATCGTAAAACCACCGAATGCAATGTGGTCACATATGATTCGATCGCATTCGAATTTCAATAATCCGCTTACCACTTCTATCCAACGCGAAAACAACCTATGATTTTTCACATTCGAAAAACAAATCTGCCTCCCTCCTTGCAATAGACCTGCATTAAATGAAATTTATAATGATCTATATTGAAAGATAAAACTTTTATATATCATTGATATATGTATTCTTTGCGCTCTAACTGGTTAAAACTTCCACCCCGACTGTTTTAAGAGCTTTAAAACCCTGTTGATCGATTTCTTCTCCCGAAGCTAAAATTAACCACTATTTTGATATATCTGAAGCTGATTGAAGCCAGTCTCTACGTCAAAGGATCCAGTTTAAAGCTGAAGCCACTAGAAACCCTTTTGTCCATTAAAAACCTGCAAAAAAGGAAATTTTCAGTATTTTGGCCTGCAAATTTCAGAATTATACCATCTGTAAGATGAAAAAGAATGAATTAAAAGAATTAATGGTGTAAATTGCCCAAAAATAGGCCAAACCCTGGCCAGTTTTTTCCAGGAACCCTGAATTCCTCTATCAGCCGTTCAAAGTCAAAAATCCTCAGTTTACATCATCTTTTAACCCTTGAAGACCAATTCCGAATAGAGAAGAAGTGTAAAGGCCTACAGATTGATTAAAAGACTTATTTTCCACATTTGTACCATTCAGGAAACCTTGTTTCCTGTCTTAATCCAGTTTTATCTTTGATAATCCCAAATTGAGAAATAAGCAACTTTTTGAAGATAATCCTTTCCCAACAATTTCTCAATTTCCCTTTATTTGTGAAAATTAACTATAGAAAATTGTATAAACTTGCTTTAGTTATTACAAGATGACTAAGAAATAGGCCAACCCAAAAGCTGCAGGCTCCAAAGCTACTAAATCTATAGCAATCAAGCCTTCCAAACCTGAATCCACAAACCAAATAAATAATTCAAGAACAATCAGAAAACGATGAAATGATGAAATTAGTATTAAAGCTGACTACTCAAGTCAAGGATATGGAAAATCAAATGGATATCCTTATGAAAGAAAAATAAGCTTTGAAAGAAATTGATGTTCTTTCTATTCCCATAGTTATACGTATTGTTAGCGCTGTTGTCCCATCTACATGGGTAGAACACTTAGCACCAAAAGTGCCACTGGAAACTGCAGTGTCAGTGCAATCTATTGATACTTCAGCCACAGGATCATCCACCACATAGGTACATCAAGCAGGTGAAGTAGTAGATATAGTAAAAGCCATGGAGGAGATGTCCCTAAGAAATAATGAGATAAACAATTTGAAAAAGACCATTCAAACTCTTGAATCATCCAACAAGAATGCATTGATTACATCAAAGGGACATGAACAAAGGGAAAATAGACTTGAAGAACCGGTACAGATTTTGCAAAAGGAAGTGAACTTTAGTGAGCAGGTGTCCTATATAAAAAACTACCTTTTGACCAAAATAATAGAATTAATACATCTCCAATGGCCTTCAATTCAAATTATATATGACCAAAGAGATTTACTTCTGCAAGCACAGGTCGAGATTCAAAAGACAAAGGAAGAACTTGCAAATAAACCATCTCAAGCTTTAAAGCTTATTACATTCTTAAATAGTAAAAACAGAGTGGAACTTGAGGCGCTGAAAATACAGGATAGGATAGAAAAAATACTTCAGATCAAGAAAGTCCTAACAAAAAGGAGCATAATGAATAATTTGGAGGAAAAGTGTGAGGCTGTGAACTTATCACTAACAAATTTTTTGACAAAATATACAATGTTGAGGAAAGTTGGCCTCCCAGACATACATGGATTTAATAAGAAACTGTTGGTCCAAATGGACTATGATAAGAAGATAAGGGACCATGCTAAAGAACAAGTAAACAAGCCTCTACCACAAGGTTCCCCCACTAGAAAATTTATTCTAAAATACTTAGAAGAATTTTTTTTTTGCAAAATGAGATTAAACATATTTTCATTATCAAACAAAATTTTGCAAAGTACACTGATGCAGATGAAAGCTACAGAAAGTTGAAAAACATGAAGATACCCAATGCAAAACAATGGCAAGAGTTTATAGATCTATTATAGCAGCATAGAAGCAGAACAGTGAAGGAAAGTACAGATAAAGCAGTCAAACTGAGAATAAAAGAATAAAAAAGCTTATTTAATTTTGATTTTTTAATTTTGATGAGTCTCTTTTATAGCAGTAAAATGGTAAAAGAGAAATCTAGTATGACAGAAAGATGATATGACAGGGAAATGATTTTTCTACCACAGTGAAATTCCTTTTACCATTTTTAAAAGGTTAATATATCATTTGAAAGTGTATCCAGATAAAAAGACAGGGTCAAAGAGTATCAGAGAAGAAACATCCAACTCATTTTTTACTATTGTAATTTCTCTATTTTACAAGCAGTAAAGTGACAGATGAACAACGTGAAAGAGTATCAGGAAGACAGTGTTAAAGGGTATAAAGTGAAAAGAGTATCAATCAAGAAATCTTCAAAGAGATATTTTCCAAATATACCAGCAAGCATGTACACCTAGTCAACAAACTGTTTTGATTAGATAAGTGAGTTCTATATTTTCTAGATAAGAGGACAAGTTGCTAGAGTTGTTAAGCAGCTTTCCCTCTTAATATGTAAATATATTTTATTTTTCCTAAAGTTATTCCTACATCTCTATATGATATTTTGTAAAAAACAATTGTATAAATACTTCAGTTTTTAAAGTGTTTAGTGTGGAATAAAATTGATGATAATATTATAGACCTTTTTGCTGGTACTTTGGAGGCTCACATGTGTTGACTTTAAAGCAGAAGTCTGGAAAATAGCCAATTGGACTTCATAATTCAGGATTTATGCAATTATTTTAAGAGTAAAGTGCATCTATATTGTCATTGTTTCCAATCTATGAT
>JAXQQM020077602.1:0-14047 GCA_034641835.2 Pinus albicaulis | reverse complement strand
GTTTCGTTCCTCCTTAATTTGGTTCAATAGGTACTTCACAGCAGTTGATTGATTTGGTTATGGCGAAATGGGAAGAGAAAAAAAATTCATTTCATATTTTAGCTGAGTATAACGCCTTGAAAGTGAATTCAAATGAGTTTTTCTAAGACTTTATAGCTAGATTCAACAAAATATATGATTCAATTCTTGATAATATTAAGCCTCCTCCAGGCCTTTCTTTACTTCATTATCCTGATGGTTTCGATCCTTACATGGCCTATCAGTTGAGGGAAATAATTCCATCAACTCTTGAATAAATGTAGAGAAAAGCAGTGAAGATAGAAGCCAATTTGATCACCAAGAAGTCTAAAATCAAGACGGAAAAAAGAGTCACTATCAAAGAAGAAACATCCACTTCATAAGAAGGAAAATTAGATACCTTTATTAAGACCATGGAGAAGATGATGGATAAAATTTCCATCATTGATCGACAACCTGAAACCTCCATTAGAAATCCCAATTTCAGTGGTCAAAATCAGCAGCCTCAATACAGGATCAAGAAAAGGGAATAGAGGGGTCAGGATCCACGAAGTTAGAAGAAAATTTGTACTCCATTTCAACAGAAATATATTGAAGGCCCTAATGAAGATGATGAAAAAGAAATTTCTGGCGAGAACCATTTATTTGAGGAAAATAAACAACCTATTTTCCTCAATGAAGAAGATCAATTTTCTGTAGAAATTTGTGCATCGGATGATCAACAATTTGTATTATCAAATGATGACATATTACAAGTGTGCACAGAAGATTATCAGAGGGGATAATATAATTATTTTTATAAAGTGCAGAGATAGTATGGGTTGAGGAAATATGCACCATTGAAAGAGGTAGAAAAACATTCTGCTCTTTTTTCTCTTGAAAATGAAATTTCCAAATTGAAAGTCTCCATTCCTCTAAGTAAAATAGTTAGGAATGATTAGTACAAAGTTCAAGTTGCTAATTTTCTTAGATTTTATCAAATTTTCGACATGGTTAATGTGATTGATGATCACCCTACGCTTCTTTTTGGTCCTGTTGTTGATGGAAATCTAGAAGATAGTGAATTCCCTCCATTTTATCCAAGTGATCTGAATGAAAAGTGGCCTACACTTATGGTATTCATCCACCCATGGTATTTGTCCACCCATGGTATTTTAAGTGACATCTATCCATAATATTCATTCACCCATGGTATTCATCTACACATAGAATTTACCCATGGTATTGTAAGTGGTATCTACCCATGGTATTGACCCATGGTATCCACCTATGGATTTTACCCATGGTATTGTAACTCAAAAAAAGGCTATAAATGACAAGCCTCACTTTGTAAAAGGACAGATTGTCCACCAAATTGTAGCTTCTACATTTATTCTCCACTTTAATAAAAATTTTCTTTATGGTTTTATTTACTATGTGTTCTTCTCTCTTTTTTTCTGGCATTGTAATTTCGCAGATTGTCATATCCCTTTCAATTTTTTAGATCCTGGGAGCCACCCCCAAGATCCAGCTTAGTGGTATCAGATTCAACTTACGCCTCCATGGGAATGAGGGTTTGAAGCATATTTTAGTTTCAATGTTTTGCAACAATCTTTAGCAAACTCCATGAATTTTTTTGGGCATTGAGTTTGCAGATCAGATCTAAAAATTTTGGTGAAAAAATTACAAAAAAAAGACCCAATCTGGATTCATTGCGAAAAAAATACTTAAATTAAAAAAAAACAGCCGAATTGGAGTTCATATGAGGGAGATATTGTTGATTCAAAATCAGCAATGTTGCAGAATTTTTTTCTGACAAAAATTTGTGGATGGTGGCTCTCCTGTCATTTTTTTAGTTTTCGGTGCAAAATTTCAGAGAAATGGTAATATATATGATCTCCCCTTGAAAAATCACCTGATTTCAAAAGAAAATCAGTCAAATTGGTGTCCAGATGAGGGAATTATTGCTGATTTAAAATCAACTATTTGTTTCAAGAATTTTGTGACGCCGGGACAATTCCAGCGTGAATTTGAGAGTCTAGAGTCTCCAGATAGTGATTGAAAACACATGGGAAGATGCATAATAATGATTTTTACACGGTAATTTGTCACCGTCCCTACCATTCCCCGTCCCGCACAATGGAGGACCCATTTTGTGACCTGTGAACATTGTCATGCCTTGAAAACATCATCAATGCATTCCTCTAAGCATGAGCTTCATTTGCCCTAAAGACATCTCCTTGCAAAAATCATGAAAAACATCTCTTTTTGCATTGGCGCGGGCAGACAGTTCAGCACTCGCGCCAATGGGGAAAATCCTGCAAAGAGGTCGCGCCAACTGGCGCTCTGTCCCAGAGCAGTAGTCGCGCCAGCCAATTTAAGGAGTTTTTTTTAAATAAAGATGGCGGAAGTTGAGTTTCAACAAACTCAGAAACCATTGCCTATCTTGAGTTGGGAGGTTTGGCTGCGGGAGTTCTATGGAAGGGAAGTGGTTTTGCCACCTTCCATGGAACCTTCCTTGTTGATAGGGCCAATCCCATAATAATAGGGATCCCAACTCCCTCCTTCCCCATCTATAAAAGCCTGCTCAATTCCATGGAAAGCTAGTCTTGAAGTGCCTAAGCTTTGAATCTCCAAATTCCCAAGAGCCTTTGTGCCGTAAGAGCCCTCTTTCTTCCCTTAAGGCCGACTCAAGTAAGGAGACTATTGTCGAGAGACTCAGGAGAGGTTTGCCCTTTCCCTGGCGAGCTTTGCGAGACGTGAACGACTGGAGACCCATCTGAAGGAGACCACGACGTCAGAACTTTGGTTGTAATCTCTTTCGATCGTTATTTAATGAATGATTACGATTATGGTTCCACTCTGTTTTCGATTATGTTAATATGAGTAATATCCTTTCTGACTGATATTGAGTTACGTATGCCGGATTTTATGCTTGTATCTGTTTGTTTCTTGCATGTGCAGGTGTCCATCCGCGGAGATCGTGGAGGATCGTGATCTGCCGAGGCTGAGGAACGGGAACGCTCTCTTCTTCGGATCGTAGCATTGGATTCCAGGTAGGCTTCCATCTTTAGTCTTTTCATTCGTAACTAGGAACTTGCGTCGTAACATTTTTTATTGTTGCTAGACCCCTGTTGGGCTAGTAGGGATCGCCTGCGTCTAGGAGGATTCTCCTCAACAATGATTCCTATTTCCAAAAAATAGGTTATAATAAATATTCTGAGTTATATTGAGCTAGTTATGCCCATTTTAAATCTAGAGCAGCATTCGGAGCAGGTTCCCTTTGGAGACGTCCCCTCCTACCCCGCTTTAGTAGGCACCTGCTTCACATTAATCTGGTTCAGCATAGCAGCGTTTGACTTGGGTTATTTGGAGACGTACCCTCCCACCTCAAGCTATGTAGGTACCTGCTACTTCATCAAAAATAAACATCACAATTATGGGTCAATCACACAAAATCCTTCTCATTGAAGTCCATTTGCTAGACTAGACGCTGTTAGTATCACAGTTGGTCACAAGAGTTACAAGGTATCTCTATTCTCGGGCATTCGTTTTTCATGGTTCTAGGTCATCCACGAACCCACACTTCATCGAAGTCCATTTGTTAGGCCGCACACTGTCAGTATCATAGTTTTTCACAAGAATTACAGGGTATCTCTATCCTTGGATCTTCGTTCATCACGGTTATGGGTTAACCACAAAAAACCCTTCTCTTCAGTGGATCTTCATATTCAACAAGGGCTTCTCAAGAGGGAACTTCACGCAACGGAGACCATTTCTTCTTAAGGAGGGAGGAATGATCTGAATGAAAAGTGGCCTACACCCATGGTATTCACCACCCATGGTATTTATCTGCCCATGGTATTGTAAGTGACATCTATCCATAATATTCATTCACCCATGGTATTCATCCACACATAGAATTTACCAATGGTATTGTAAGTGGTATCTACCCATGGTATTGACCCATGGTATCCACCTATGGTATTTACCAATGGTATTGTAACTCAAAAAAAGGCTAAAAATAATAGACCTCGCTTTGTAAAAGGATATATTGTCCACCATAATGTAGCTTCTACAGTTATTCTCCGTTTTAGTAAAAAATTTGTTTGTGATTTTATTTACTGTGTGTTTTTCTCTCTTTTTTTTCTGGCATTGTAATTTTGCAGATCTTGTGAGTTCCATTTAAAATTTTTAGATCTTGGGAGCCTCCCCCAAGATCCGGATCACCAAGCCTCAAAATCCGTGACTTTTTCCTCCATAACTCCATGCTTGATTCTAGAGCCTCTCACAACCTTATGCCTAAGGCCATTATGGACATATTAGGACTGGATATCACAAGACTTTATCACAATCTTTACTCATTTGATTCAGGGAGGGTGAAATTCCTTTGCCTCATCAAGGACCTAGTGGTGTCAATAGAGAAAATCCCAGCCAAGAATGTCCTCATAGATGTTCTTGTGGCTGATATCCCACCCAGATATGGAATTCTACTTTCTAGTTCATGGGGAGCGAAGCTTAGAGGTACCTTACAACTTAATTTTTCCTTATGCTACCATTCTCGTCTTTGTAAAAAATAGGAAAATATACCGGGAAAGTAAGATGAAGTACATGATCAACAAATGAGAAAATCCAAATAACCATCCTATTCATGTTGCTCATAAATATTTAGAGTCCTTTATATTGTTCAATGATGAATGTTCAACATCTTCCAAAGTTTTGATTGAAGAAAATGCAAAAAATTCTGAATTTTCAAATTTTGTTTTAGAATTGGAAAATGCAGAAATTTGTAAAAAAGTGCCAAATGGTTTGGAAACAAATGCATCACCTCAAAAAAGTGATGAAACAGTGAAAGAAACAGAAATTTTTAGTATAACAAAATTATCTCAAACAACAAGAAAAGTTCAGCCATACAATTTGCAATTTCCGAATGAGGAAATTATTTTGTGGACTATGGACTTCAATGGAGCTTTGGGAAAAGAAGGGGTTGGTTTTGGAGTGTGGATTCAAAACCATGTAAATCAATCATTAAACATTCCTTCCAATGTTTGAATGTCCTCCTACAAGCTCGCTTTCTAATGTTCAAACAATGAAGCTGAGTATGAGGCTTTGATAGCCAGTCTGAAAATTCTCAAGAAGTTGGGTGCAAAGAATATTTATGTATATGGTGACTCTGAGTTAGTAATAAAGAAAGTCAAAGGGAAATACTAGGCCAAGCATCGAAGGATGTGAGCTTATCAGTGTTAGACATTCTCAAGTCATTCTCTGAGTACACTTTATCATTGATCCTAAGGGACAACAATGTTATTGCCGATTCTCTTGCTACTTCAGCCAACATGTTCCAAATTCCATTGTATCCTAATAAGAAGTATGAAATAAATGTAAAACACTGCCCTGTTGTCCTAGATAATGTTTAGTATTGGGAATATTTTCAAGATGATAAATAGATCAGAAAATTCTTGCAGACAGAAGAGGAGTTTGTGAATTCTCAAATGGACAACCATTGTTATGAAGATGACCAATAAATCCATGCAGCGGGGGTGCAAGTGCTTCAAATAAAAGATAAATATATTCCAAGAGGTTTGGTTTCTTTGGAAGAGCTTTTTGATCAATATTATGTTTCATGCAAACCGACCATGTTACTGATAGAAGTGGGAGTAGAAGATCTCAATCTTGGCACTCTGAAAAAGCCAAAGGTGTTAAAAATTTCAAAATATTGAGTGCAAAAATGAAAGGTAAATATGTAGCACTTATATCTCAATTTGCTGATGTATTTGCATGGGAATATTCTGATTTGAAAGTCTATGATAAGAGCATAATTCAGCATACCATTCCCTTGAAGCCGAATTAGAAACCTTTCTTCCAGAAGCTAAGAAGAGTGAATCCCAAGTTTTTTCCCTCTATTTAGAAGGAGCTAAATAGATTATTTACAACTGGTATTATAGTGCCTCTTCACTTTTCAAATAGGATGTCTAATATAGTGCCAGTGAGGAAGAAGCCAAGAGTGATTCACTCGTACATTGATTTCATAAATCTGAACAAAGTTTCATTGAAGGACAATTACTCGCTACCGAAAATGGACCATATTTTGCAAAGGGTAGTTAAATCTTCTAGACTTTAATTGCTGGATGAATACTCCAACTATACTCAGATTCTTGTCCATCTAGATTATCAAGAAAACACAACCTTCACCACACCTTGGGGTACCTTCATGTATGCCAAAATGCCTTATGGATTGAAGAATGCAGGTGCTAATTTTCAATGAGCAATGGAAATTTCTTTTGCCAATGAAAATGATGTATTTTTGGTCATTTATCTTGATGATATCACTATTTTTTCCAAGGCTGAAGAGCAACACTTGCATCACTTAAATTTTTTTTTCAGAGATGTAGAAATTTTGGCATATCGTTGAACCCAAAGAAGAGTCTTTTCGCTATGGAAGAAGGTAAATTGCTGGGTCATATCATATCAAAAAATGGAATTAGGATAGATCCTTCAAGGATTGAAGCAATTCAGACCTTGTAATATCATAGGAGAAAAAAGGAAATTTAGTCATTCAATGGAAAAATCAATTTTTTGAGAAGGTTTGTTCCCAATCTTGCTGAACACTTAAGAAAAATTATTGACATGTTGAAGAAATATAGTGAAGTAAAATGGTCTGAAGAGGTGAAGAAATCATTAAATCAAGTTAATTTGGCTTTACCTCATGCTCCTATCCTTATTAGTCTCGATTATACACTTGATTTTATCATTTTTTCATTTACCTCGGAGCATACTCTTGCTGCTGGCCTCATGCAAAAGAAAAATCAGAATATGAAGCAGCCCATCGCCTTCTTTAGTATAACCATAAGAGATGCAGCCTTGAAGTATAACATCATTGAGAAACAGGCCTTGGAGTTAGTCAAAGCATTGAAGGACTTCCAGGTCTACATTATACATTCTCATGTCATTGCATATGTTCCAAATGTTTTTGTCAAAGATGTACTTACATGGAATTATCTTGATGGTTGGCGGGGTTAATGGATTGCAACTATGTTAGAATATGAATTGGAAATCAAGCCCACAAATTTTATCAAAGGATAGGGCCTAGCGAAGCTTATGGCAGATTCAAACATCCATGCCTTGGACATTTATTTTATTGCTACATTATCTAAAGAACAAGATGCTGAAACATTACCTAAGGTATCTGAAATTTTCTGTCTATCACCTTGGTATGATGATATAGTAGATGTTTTGCAACACTTGAATCCTCCTCCCTACTTGCCAAGTAGTAAGGCTAGATCTTTGAATTTAAAATATCTTAAGTACTGCATTCATAATGGTGTCTAATATTGGAAAGATCCAGTGGAGTATTGCTGAATTGTTTGGTTGAAGGAGAAGTTGAAAAAGTCATGACAAATTTTCATAAAGGTGACTATGGAAGTCATCAATTTTAGCATAGAGCTTGGGTTATTTGGAGACGTACCATCCCACCCCAAGCTATGTAGGCACCTGCTACTTCATCAACAATCAGCATCACGGTTATGGGTCAACTGCAAAAAATCCTTCTCATCGAAGTCCATTCACTAGGCTACACATTGTTATTATCACAGTTGGTCACAAGAATTATAGGGTATCTCTATCCTCAGATCTTTGTTTTTCATGGTTCTGGGTTATCCACAAACCCACACTTAATTGAAGTCCATTTTCTAGGCCACACATTGTCAGTATCACAGTTAGTCACAAGCATTATAGGGTATCTCTATCCTCGGATCTTCATTCATCATGATTATTTGTTAACCACACAAAACCCTTCTCTTCAATGGGTCTTCATATTCAACAAGGGATTAACGCAATGGTTCAAGAGGGAAATTCACGCAATGGAGACCATTGCTTCTTAAAGAGGGAGGAATGATCTGAATGAAAAGTGGCATACACCCATGGTATTCATCCACCCATGGTAATTATTCGCCCATGGTATTGTAAGTGACATCTATCCATGATATTCATTCATCGATGGTATGTATCCACCCATGGTATTCATCCACACATGGAATTTAACCATGGTATTGTAAGTCGTATCTACCCATGGTATTGACCCATGGTATCTATCCATGGTATTGTAAATTAGAAAAAAGGATATAAATTACAATCCTCACTTTGTTAAAGGACAGATTCTCCACCACAATATAGCTTCTATAGTTATTCTCCTTTTTAATAAAAGGAGTCTTTGTGCTATTTTTACTTTGTGTTCTCTCTTTTTTTTTGGCATTGTAATTTTGCAGATCTTGTTGAATCCATTTGATTTTTTTAGATCTTGGGGGCCTCCCTTAAGATCCAGATTAGCCTACCAAGATTAAATTGTCATATTGAATGCAAAATATCCCAATAATTTGAATTAATGACACAAAAACACACCAAAAATGAAACTGAGAAAGATACCAAAACAAGTCTCCCAAGCAATAATGCAAAGCACTCCAAAATAGAAACAAATAGGGAAACAAATCCAAAAAAATAGGAAACAAAGCCCAATCAAACACACTCAAATAAATAAAACACACTAAAAAGATAAAACACTCTGAAAGCCAAAGTGGAAACAAAAATAAGGCAACGTAAGTCAAGCTAGGGCTAGAGCACAATGGCTCCACTAGGGCCAATGTTCTACAAAGGACTAAAACATACCCTAGAGGCAAAGAGGCCTAAACATGATATTAAATAAAGATATACAGCGTGACAAAAGACTTTCAAAAGAAATTGATCAGAATACAACTGCACAACCAGTCACAACACCACCATTTGTGACACTAATGACAAAAATCGAAGAGATCACTCAACAAGAAAGGATGAAAATGAGAAATAATCTCAAAATTTCAATGTGAAGTGTAGATCAGATCCAAAAAAAATGCTAAATACAACCAATCAAAACTGATAATAAAGTCAAGAGATCAAAATCAAAACCAATCCAAAGCCTTCAATAAAAAAAACTCAAGAAGAAACTCAAGCAACAATAAAAAAAGGAAGACCTTGACTAAACCAACCAAGATAGATCAGATCAAGCTCATAAGATAGCTGATAAACTACAAAAAATGATGGATCCAAGTATGTTTTCAACATATTGGAAAGCAACAACAAGCTTGATGCCTAATGAAAGATATCAGGTGCTATAAAGAGGCACTTAACCAAACCAAAGAAAATAGATAAAAAGAACAGATTTGGACCAGATCCAACAAGTAAATGGTAATCCCAGACTGTAAAAATACATAAACATAGATTTTAGACTAAATTCTAGGGTTTCAAAAGGCTAAAAGCCTTAGCAGTGGGCACATAATGGCATGGGAGCAGCTAGCTATGGGCATAGGCTTGCCAGCCAACGACTAAGGGGTACTTGGTCGTGGGTAGAGAATTACAAGGCAAAAAATAGGGTTCAAAATATGAAATTCCATATTCCATCACACAATGACCAAAAATAATCAAAGTACAGAGGTAATGACCCTGAAAAAGAGCCAAAAATATTCACAAAAATACGAGGAAGCTCAACAGATCATAATTAAGAATATCTGATAAGGATCTAAGGAAACTCAGACACAAAAGTGAGTGTGCTCTCATTGAAATCACCAGTTCTATTGCAATTGAAAACATAAGGCATTGTTTCTCCGTGATATAGTGTTTTATAGATCAGCAAACAGATACAAGAATGACCAAGGAGATATACAAGATCCCCAATCCCACATGATTCAAAAGCTGCATGAAACTAGATCTATGATATGAGGAAGAGAAGAGTACCTTTCCTCGTCATAGTTTGGGGATGTATTTTGAGTTCAAAGAAGAATTCATTCACTCCACATTAACGATCTACCTGATTCACTTCTGATCTCAATACATGCACACAATAAAAAACATACAAGGACGAAAAATGATGTTCCTCGGAATATCATTAGATAATTAACAATGATATAATGATAAACCAATCACATAATCTGAAACATGATCATGTAATGGAGACAACATATATCTTCAGTAATCTAAAAAGCATGATACAACGCTTCTATATCTTCTATCTAGTGTCTCCTCTCCATGATCAGGAAAAGTTTCCTTACTAGATGTGATGGATGATTGTGAAGATGATGCAGGGATTTTGCACAAAACAGATCCTTTTGCACAATACAGTGTGAGTTTCCTTTTATCATGAGATCCTCAATCAAATTATTCAATAAAACCACATTTAATCCGGCTCAAAATATAAATAAAGAAGAGAGAGCCATACAAACAAAAATACTGGCATATAATAACCATAATAAAATTATAGACTCAAACCATTTTGGCTGAATATTACAATTGGTGGCCTCTTGGCTCTTTACAATAACTCTCACAGCATTTCTCCCTATCTCTCTTTGTATTCCTCACTCTGTCCTACATCCTCACACAAGCTTCATATTTATACAAAATTATGAATTAACTCCAATCCATGATTTCCTCCACACAAATCTCAACCAAATCCTAAAATATATTTACCCCTTATTTGACTCAACCAAAGTTCCATTTAAGGAACTCCTAATCCATAAATTATCTACCTAACTCAATTCCCTCATATTCTCAATTAATTAAAAGAATATTTACAATAATCCCCACACTTAGATTTTTCTCTCAAATTATTTTTAAAATGTACATAATTTATAAAATAAATAAATAAAACCTCACCCTCTAAATTACACAAATAAATAATGATAATTAAGCTTGATGCTCCTACATCAAACTCCCCATGTAGAGAAGTTTCCATAGACTCCTGTCTATGAGGTCTGTCACTTTTCTGTAGTAATGTGACAACCACAAGTCTCCATGAATTTCTCCCTCCAGGATTCCAAACTTTGTTTTGCTACTGGTCTTTTAAAGTGTCAACTCCATTTTGTAATTCATCACTTACTCTATCAATTGGATTCTATCGGTCTTTACAATAATTACTTCTGTCAATTCCTCAGAGTAATTCCTCTTTTTCTGATGCTTCCATCTCTAATTGCACTAACCACTCAACTTTCTGAAATGAAGAATAACCAAGAACTTCTTCTTGATCACAATTATAGTCATTGATTTCTCCTATAGTAACAAATTTCTCATCCGGTGATATACTTGTATTCATCAACAAACTATTAGTTTTAAAAAGATAATACCTTTCGGCCTCTTTTGATGCTTCAAGCACCAATCTCCCATCATAGTCCTTCTGGATTTCAACAAATCCTGTTTCAAATTGCCAGTTGCTTTCATCTTTATCTTGTTGGTTCAATACTTATGTTTCCTTTATGTCTCTATGGACATAAATTCCTTGCTGCTCTTGATTTTTCATCACATCTCCAAATACTTTCTGCTCAATTTCTCTGATTTCAACATCATATTTATTAATGTTATTTTTTGTACCTGCAACCACATTATTATTTGAAAATTTATAACATTCACTCAATTTTATAAATGTAAAAACATTTCATCCCTATCATGCATGGTAACTGCAATCTCTTCTTTATCAGGTTTTGCAAGTTTCATCTCCCCTTCAGGTTCCTTAAGCCATCATTCCAAGAACTCTATTTCGATGTGAAATCTTTCCAGCATTTCATCACAACCTTCATTCCCAGTTTCATTCTTCTTCTGGCAATCCTCTTGAGTTATCTTGGTTTCTGTATCATCACATTGCAAAATTCTATCAGCAATTTCATTAAACAAATTCATTTGTTTACCTCCTTGGAATATCATTTCGGCATTTTCATTATGCTTATGCTCCATAATAGCTTCAACTGGCTGTATTACACCAAAAAAGAATTCATTTATTATTTCTTCCTACTGCAACAAATCAATACTTTCCTCCTCTGAAAGGCATTCTCCTTCATACTTCACCTTAAGAGTTTCATTCATCTCTGTGACAGTTTCACCAAATTGTCCACCATCTTCCGCACATCCTGCAAACATACATAATCTATGAGATTTAAAAATACAAGGCTTTATAGCCTCATATGCTTTTCTTGTCAACATATATTCTAGTTCTTTTGAACTATTCCAATAGTCCATGATATCTTTCTCATTGATCTTGTCACCCAGAATTTCACCCTTTTCTGGGCCACAAATGGAAACTTCCATTTTCAACTCAGCCTCTCTGAGTTCTTCACATCTCAATTACACACTCATCATCTAGTCAAGCTTCCTCAGCTCTTCTATCAACTGTATGTTTACCTCTTGTTCCCTCTTTGTGTGTATTCTCTGCCATTTCACTTTATTCCTCATGGTCCAACCATGTCTCTGGTCTTTCTTGTTTCTCTGCAACAATTCCATCAATAACTCAAGGTGAACTGTTATCTCATCTTTCTCCTACTCATACTCTTCATCAGTCAACTGCTTCCATATGCCATTTGCCTTGGAATTTTCCTTCTTCTTCCTTATACTGCAGTCTTTCTCAAAACCTCTGAAATGACTATCAACAATCATCTTCTCCTCCTTTGTGAACTTCATCTATTCACGTGTGGATTTCATTCGAATCCCCTTTTTCAGCAAGATTTCATACTTTCCATTCAACAATGCAATATCTCTTCCTGCACTTGACCTCTTTTAGTTCTCTGTCTTGGAATCATTTCTGGCAACTCTCTTGCTTCTCTTCGCTGCAAACAACAACTTCAGTAATTCTTGTGTTACCATGACCAACTCTTTGGGTGTCAGGCTCCACCGATCATGCACCCAATTACATTCAAAAATTTGACTTGACTTATGACTCTTTGACTCTAGAATTTACATCAACTCTTCATCTTGGATGAAAAATACACCCTCTTGTACAATGACTCAATGGTTTAACTTGACTCAAGCTATTCAAATTTTCATTTGATCTTAACATTTGATTTAACTTCAAGGCTTGACCCAATAATTACAATAGTGGATATTTTGACTCTAATTCACGCTATACAACATATCAATGAACATCCAACTTTAATACATTTTCATGATGTAAAATCTTCACTCTCTCTCATACTCCATTCGTAAGAAAATATCACAAGTCACCAATTACCTCATCTCCCTTTATCACTTCACATGATACTTTAGCCTTTAAATCGAAATTCAATCCATTTTTCCCAAGATATATGGTGAAAATAAATAACCCATTTAATTTTCAATATTCAAAAATACCTTTTTGAATTATCATACCTTATGCTCCCATCAAGGTTATTAATAAACCTTCTCTTTGCAATTTCAAATTTCCGGATTTCACTCTTTTGTGTCGTCTTTATCACTATGAATATTTGCATTCCCTTCATACCATAACCACTTCAAAAAGCTCATCTTCTTAGTGCAAATAGTTTCCTTGTACTTCCATTCAGCTCATTCTTTGCAGTGACGATCCTCATGCAACACCATCTCTTATCAGTGCACAAAACAATTCATTCCTAAGAATTTTCCAAAACTTCCTTTTAACATGGTGGAGTCAAAATACTTCTTCGATAGCAACAAACATAAACTGCACTATCTTTGGGACAAAACAATGTGAAAACTTTCACATGCATTGCAAGCAATGATCAATCATGATCTTAAGTTATTATCTCTCTTAAAATATCTGTCTTCCCACTCATGAATTTTGGTGAAACAATCATAAAGTGTATATGGCCTTAAGCACTACTCTTCTCAATCTGAATTACATGTCCATTTTATGTTATTTAAATAACATAAAAACTTATTTGACTTACCACCTTCATAGTGTGCCCACCGATAGTTCTTGAGCTTTTGCACTACAACTCTTTTTTCCAAAGTATCAATATATATAGCAGTGCAAAATATTATCAAAATATTTGCAAAGAGAATGGCATAGCTGGACCAAATCTTATCCATGACACTGATGATACTGATGGTACTTTCTCAAACATTACTTCAACGAAGATATCTTCCCCAGCTTTCTGTCACGATCACACTATTCTCAATTTTCATGACCAATTTAAAAAAACAATACATTTCCACCTTCACACATTATAATTTTGTACCTTTGTATCCCCATGAAAAAAATTGGTTGCTCCAATCCCATCGTTCAGCCTTTAATTTTATAAGCTCCCTT
>JAXQQM020060082.1:0-46262 GCA_034641835.2 Pinus albicaulis | reverse complement strand
TCGTCACAAGCTCTCAGCATTATCTCCAATTTTTACACACAAACTAGCACGGAAGATGAACAAGTCACAGGTTCAAATCTCCTCCACTGTTTTCCTGCCTCTACTGCGCAATCCAAGATGATAATGAATGAGATCCAAGTTCGAATCCCCTTGGATTTTACTACGCAATCCTCATTGGCAATCTCAATCAATTTGTGTGCAAATCTCATGCACAGCCATAGTCACAACTGATAGTCGACTCACCCTTTTGACCCACCTCTAACTATGGTATCCACTGAACTGTCCATGCACTGAATTAACTGATGTATTCTTTAGTTGATTTATGAGTTAATAATTAGTGAATTAATTAATAATTAATTCACACCACTCATCACTAGTGTATTTTTCTGTAACACCTCCAGTTAATGAAATTTGTTTTTTTTTTCGTATATACTGACGTTCCTTTTTTTTTATTTACCTGGTTACTTAAATACTCAGTTAAGTTTAGAATTGGGATTTATATTTCCCATGGTTACAGTAACCTCATGGACATAAAGTGGTAGACCCCCTCGATCTAATCATGACATATTTCCTCTACATAATGTAGGTGTAATTTTTATATATCCCATATACCATTTATATTGAACTTATATCGAATACATACTCCCACTATCTATATATAATACCCACCATATATATATAATACCTATACCCTTGGTATATGAAATCTACATGTAGGTATATATACTCCAACCAAGGGTTTTGAATGAGCATCACCATGCATTACACCTATATAAATACATCCCCTATTTCTATACTTTGATAAAAGCGGTTAGCACGCCCTTCTAGATCTATATATATGTATAACACATATATATATAAATCATCTCCCTTCTTCGAACATTATAGTCACTCACTTAACTCGGTGTATAAAGTGTATCACATATATATATATGTCTGCCCTTTTAAAGAGTCGTAGAATTTTATAGAACGGATATAGTCCATCTTAATTTGACAACTCATTCGGACATGAATTTTGCACATAATACATAAGGCATAGTTCAAATAATTCAAATGACATATGTCGAGTTGTATAACGGCGTACGTTCACCATCATAGGGTTTTATAGCACTCAAACCGGGTATATGATTACGGGTCTACGCCTTTTAGACTTATTATGCGCCGTTTGACTTACCAAATCCGACGTGTCCCCCGTTGTTGCATTGTTTACTTCCGCGGTGACCATACAGCTATGATTTTACAATTTTCCCTCAACATTCCATGAAATGATAATCAGACCTGCGTCTCGGCGTAGTTGAATTGCCCACCCATCCGATCTCGTTAACCGGAGGGCGTTTTAATTATCATTTGGATTCTAATCCCATGCGTGTTTTCTGTGATTTCATACGAGGAGTGTATACCATGTATTTTAATTTTTGTTTATACTATTCAGGGTAAATGCAGGTACTCGGTGCGACGGAGTTCTTACGATACGAGTTTTGTTTCTTTTTTTTCTTGGATGATTTTGCGAGTAGGGCGGCATCGCTTCAGGAAGGTACCTACGCAAGCGTAACTTTCTCTCTGTGAATGTTGACGGGTGGCGCTGCTTGTCCAATCTTTGAGCGGTACGATGCTAAGCGGGTCTTGTCTGCAGGTGCCAATGTTTCTAAGTTTGCTCTTACCTTCACGCATACGCCGAAGTGTATGTCTCCCTGCCTTCTGTAACCCTTTACCATCACCTGGTACTCGCCCGTGGACGTGGCAGAGTTTTTCCCAATCGACCTCAAGATTCTCGAATTTTATGGGGCAGTGTGTTTAGGGTTGCGGGGTCTTCTTCTCTCTTTTAAATTGAGGGTTTCGTGCCGAGTTATTCACCTATCTCACAGCTATGTTTTATGTTACTCAGATGCAGAGTTCTCAGTCACTGTGAAGGGTTGGACTGCTGGCCAAGCAGGTTCACGCGTAAGGTTTCTTGTTGTTCCTGCGTTGCATCGTTTGTGTAGTTTCTGTCTTTCATAGACAGTGTCTAATCCCTTTTTCTGGTTGTTTTTGCAGAGAGAGATCATCTCAGCCGGTTTTTCTAGCGCTTATAAATCCATCGATTTGTACGCATGCTGCACTCTGTTTGCCCTTCCAACTACGCTAAGTTATATTTTTTTTTCCTTTGCATAGTTGTTCCAGATTGTGCTGCTGTAACCTTATGGTTTTTCTCATAGGAGTTTATCTTACCACGTTATCGCGGCTGTACGCAGCAAGCATCATCGTGTAGCAATCCATTATCAGGTGGTTTCAATGTTTATTCCAGCGTCTGTTCTTAACCTATTATTGGTTTTCTGTTTTTGGTTTCCGGAGTCCCTGACGGGATCTTAAAATGTTCGGCGATCCGTTTGGTTATCCTCCACACCACCGGCGTTCTGGTCTGGTTAGCCAGTGTATAGATTAACGCGACACGAGGAGGGAAACCAAACCATATTCGCAGGTAAACCCTAACTCGTGTTGGCAGTTGCAGAGGTTGATGCCTGAGATTTATTAATCTGTGTTTTCATCCGACTGATAATGTTCATACTCCACCGTGAAACGTTTAGAGCTTATGTCATGTTTTCGTTGGTAGGTTGAATTTTGTGCCTCTGAGTTGAAACTGAAGAAATCAATCAGATTTACATTACTTAACGCATGTTTAGTTTCATCTAATCGATTCATTGTTTCCAGATCAGATACTCGTCCGCACCTTTGGTATTTATGCATATCAGTTTGACCAAATTTCGTTGCAGAGAGATTAAAAACCGGCATGACAACTGAGTTGTCGTCCCTGGTCTTCCATGCGTAGGTTCCATAATTTGTTTATTATTGAAAGGTGAGACATGCCGTGTAATATCGTTTTAATCTCGCCTCAATCGTTGCATATAATGATTAAACTTGATTTCACATTACGTCCCAATGTAATGTTTACAGTGGTGTTCTTTTGTTTGACTTAAGTCTGTGTCTATTATAATTACTAATAGTCATGATTTAATGTATTTCACCTACATAGAAATTCGTTTTGCCACATAGGAGTTCGCATATATATCTCATTTTAATATATATCGGTTTTTCACCCATAGTCCCTTTTAATATCAGTGGTTCGATTCATATATTTAAATATCAAATTTGTTTTAATGTTTCTTGTTAACATATATATGGGTCGTTCTTATATGTAAATATAGTACTCATGTATCTATAATTCCTTGGAATTCAAATGTTAAAATTTTCTATTGGTTGAGCGCTAGGTGCGCACTTGGAAATTTAGAAGCATATACATGTACACAATAATTGCTTGTTATTATGTTTTAGACCTAGCATAAATCCTTTGCCATAATATGTATTTTGAGGGTTAGAGATGAACTTAACACCCAAGATACACTATATTTGTTATGAACGTTGTAATACCTCTATAGTATAGCTTCACTCTTTAGGTTAGTAAGAATACATTTTCTAAGTCCTTGCTTTTAGATTATATTTTTCTTTTGATGTATACCTATATGCATTCTCTAGTGTTTGACTAGAGGACTTTAATTATATTTTAATTATTTTACTCCTTTACTTGTTTCAAGGCTTAAGGCTAGATCTAGAAATGTAAGATATACATTTATAACTGCTATAATAATCATATAGAATAGAATTATGCTTTTCCTGTCACAAGTTTGAATGTCAGATTCTACTATCCTACTTTCTTTCCTATTTGTTTTTCACCATGTAAACTTCAGTATTGCTACCATATTGTTCTATCATACCTATGAGCACAATCATCACATTTGTATTTACAGGAAGCAAGAGAATATTTAATTATCTGTGGAGACTAAGTAACTTCAGATTTAAACCAACCTTGGTTTAGAGTTTCTGTGGTTTCTACTCTATGGAATTCTGGTCTACAACCAAACAGAACCTGAAAGGTGAATGCCTTGGGATGGACTCTGTTAAATGTAGTACCAAATTTAATCATACAATTTCCCTTAAGTTTTATGTGTGGCCAATTCATACCATAATACACCAGAATAAACAAAATTTCAGAAACATACCACTGTTGCAAATGACCAACCTGCCAACCTTAGAATCCTCTTTGTCTCCCAGGATTCACCCCCGAGCTGAGATCACCTCCTAGGACAGATCAACCTCTGATCTTCCTAGGAGCAGCTTATTTAAGCTCATATTTCCCCAAAGCATGTTTCTAATTTTGCGTCCAGAATAGCAGGATGCTTTCTTTCCTGTTTAGCCTAGGCTTCCCCTTTTTGGGACTCTTTAAAGCTGCTTTAAGCTTTTCCTCATCTTTTTCAGCTTTTTCTCACCTCTTCCCAACTACTCCTCTTCATTGGGGAAATTTAGATTCCTCCTCAAATCTAAATTAATTTCTTTCAAGGATTTTTGAAAGATTTTTGGGGATTTGTTGCCTTATCCATCCTCATGGATTTGGCAAGTGATCTCTAATTCTCTTTTTGGTCAAACTGCACAATCATTTTTATTTATTTCCTCAAATAAAATATGCAAATACATTCACACCATACTCATCCCTTGGGGTCCACCCCCTTAGGATTAAAGTTCAAATGTCTATCTTTAAAAATTCAACACACAAATTGGGGGTGTTACATATTCCCCCTCTGAAAATAAACACCGTCCTCGGTGTTGTTATTCAACTACTAGAGTTTATTTAAACAAAAACGGATATTTCTCCATCATTTTAAAAACTTGCCTACAGGGTAGCCTTGATGAAATTATTGCTGCCTTTTACTCTTCATACCTTCTGTTTCTCAATTCAATTTCTTCCCGCTCCAATATTTGAAGCGGTTAAGCGGCTCATACGGTTACACATAGCCTGACATTCCAATCAACTATGTGAGAAGCATCTGTGCACTGTCTTTTTAATAATGAAACGTGAAACAATTATGCACTCTAACATGGGGTGGGCGGAGACGACTTGTAAACACTGGTCCACCATATAAAACTTAAAGACACAATATCTGGGATCAAGTTTTTATGACGACTGTAAAGTGTGTGCTCTTTTGGGTTGATGCGCAAATACACAGGACACATATCCCCACTTTGAAGTCTCGGTGCACTCTTTTCTTATCGGCCTCACTTTTAAGCGATTTTGGCTTATGTCTTGATATTTCTTTGTATTTGTTTAACAATTCTCTCCATCTCTTGTAGTGCATCTGGTCCCAACACCAGTTTATCTTCTGGTTGACTCCAGCTCAAGGGAGTACGGCACCTTCTCCCATAGAGTGCCTCAAACGGACTCATCTTAATAGAGGATTGGTAGCTATTATTATAGGCAAACTCAGCTAGATGCAGATATTCTTCCCACTTTGATGGTCTATCCATCACATACATTCGCAACATGTCCTCCAAAATTTGATTCGTCCTTTCTGTCTGCCCATCTGTTTGAGGGTGATAGGCAGTACTAAAATTCAGCTTAGTACCCATCCCTCCAAACAATCCTTTCCAAAATGCTGCTGTAAACTTAGCATCTCTATCTGAAACAATTACTTTAGGAACTCCATGAAGCCTTACTATCTCCTTCAGGAAAACATTTGCTACTTGAGTTGTTCCGAAAGTAGATTTCACTGGTATAAAGTGGGCAACTTTGGTTAAAGTGTCTACTACTACCATTACAGAATCATGTTGATATTTGGTTTTAGGTAGTCCTGTTATAAAATCCATGGAAACTGTGTCCCATTTCCATTCTGCAATTGGCAAAGGGTTTAGAAGACCTGCTGGATGTTGATGCTCAACTTTGACCAGTTGACATTCCATACACCTACTTAGATACTCTGCCACATCTCTCTTCATTCCTGGCCAGAACAACTTCTTCTTCAAGGCTGTTAACAGCTTCTGGTATCCTGGATGTCCTGCATAAGGCTGTTTGTGATATTCATCCAAAATTTCCCTTTTTAATGACTCTACATTAGGACCATACAACATGTTTTTGTAATATAGTAGCCCTTTTTGATTTTGTGTAAAGTCAGTTTGATCCCTTTTTTGTAGTTTCACCAAGAGTGTTTCATAGTTTGGGTCTTGGCTGGCTGCTTCTCTCACCAACTCTTCTATCTCAATCTGTCCACTACTCCCAATACTGTTTAAATTTTGACAAGCATTTCTACTTAAGGCATCAGAAAATTTATTTTCTTTCCCCTTAATATGTTTTATGTCCATATCAAATTCACTTAAAAAGGACAGCCATCTGGCTTGCCTTGCATTCAGATCAGTTTGGGAAAAGAAGTATTTAAGACTAATATGATCAGTCATCAATGTGAATTTCTTCCCTAGAAGATAGTGCCTCCACATCTTTAAAGCATGGATAACAACTGCAAATTCCAAATCATATGCACTATAATTCTGTTCATGCATTTTCAGTTTCCTAGATTCATATGCAATAACTGAATTTTCCTGCAACAGGACTCCTCCCAGCCCTTCCCTGCAGGCATCTGTACATACAACAAACTCTTTATCAGGATCAACAATTTTTAATATAGGGGCTGAAATAAGTTTTTGTTTTAACTGCTCGAAACTATGTTGACATTTTTCAGTCCACACAAACTTGACACCCTTTCTTTGCAATGAAGTGATGGGGTGTGATATGGCAGAAAATCTCTCCACAAATCTGTAATAGTAACCTGCCATCCCCATGAATTACCTTATTGCTGAAACATCAGTTATAACTGGCCATTCCTTAATTGCTTTTATCTTTTCAGGGTCAACTGCAAGTCCTTTTTCAGAAATAATATGACCCAAATATTGAATTTTATCTTTATAAAATTCACATTTGCTGAACTTGGCATATAGCTGGTTTTCTTTTAAAGTTTGCAACACTATTCTCAGATGTTCCTTATGTTCGTCCTCATTTTTGGAGTAAACTAAGATATCATCTATGAACACAAGAACAAATTTATCCAAATACTTATTCAACTTTATGCATTCATCGGCTTTGTAAATATGGCGAGGCATTCGTCGAACCAAAAAAACCTTCCCAGTTAAGCCAATACCCATACAGTTGTAAATGTTGTTTTACGGTCTTATTCCTTAATTCTAAGCTGGTGATAACCAGTCCTTAGGTCTATCTTGGAAAAGACTGAGGCCCCTCTCACTTGATCAAACAGATCATCAATTCTAGGAAGTGGATATCTGTTCTTAATGGTCAACTTGTTCAGTTGACGATAATCAATGCACATCCTAAAAGTTCCATCCTTCTTTTTAACAAATAAAACAGGTGCTCCCCATGGAGACACACTTGGTCTGATGTAACCTTTATCCAGTAATTCTTGCAGCTGCATCTTTAGCTCCATAAGTTCTGGCGGACTCATCCGATAGGGGTCTCGGGAGACAGGTGTAGCTCCCGGTACCAGATCGATTGAAAAATCAATCTCTCTTTTGGGGGGAAGATGAGGAATCTCCTCTGGGAAAACTTCTTTAAATTCCCTCACCACAGGTAACTCATTCAGCAGATTTTCTTCAGTTTTCTGTTCTATTTCTTCTACATGCACTGCATAGACTTGGTATCCTTTTCTAGCTTTTCTTTTCAATTGTAAGGCTGATATTTGTCTTACTGAAATGGATTTTGGTTTCCGTTTTAGTGTAAAAGGTTTCCCTTCTTCATCTACACAATGCAGGGTTTTTTCCCAGCAGTTCATCAGAGCTTTCTTCTTTTCCAGCCAATCCATTCCTATCAGCAAATCATAGGATCCTAACGGTAATATGTTCATATTTACTTCTGTTGGAAAGCCATTTAATTGTATTGCTGTTTTGGGCAACTTATGTGTGACTTTTCTCTTAGTTCCAGTAGCCAGCTGTACCAACCATGACTGTTGAAATTTTTTAGGTTTAATTTTACATTTTTCTACAATTCCAGGACTAATGTAACTCAAAGAAGCACCTGGATCAATCAAAACAGTAATAGTTAGGTCAGAAATCTTACCCTCCATTTCCACCATGGTTGCTTGATATTCTGCTTGCTGATTTTCCAATGCTGCACTGATAGTTCGTATATTTCTGGCTATGTCATTGACTGTTGTTGCCTCTCGCTGTCTACTGATCATATGAATATTTCGATGGGGACAATCCCTCATCATGTGGGGTTCTCCACAGCCCCAGCACTTCAAAGGCTCCTTCATTCTGACTGTCCCTTCCTTTTTATTATTCCCTTCTACTTGTTTGGAAGCCACTTGGGACTGAGCAGTTTTGCTTTCTTTTGGTTTACTGAATTTTTTCCGCTGATGATCTCTGCCAAAATTTCTTAAATATGCTGGTTTTGGTCTTTTCCCTTTGAACTCACCCTTGTTCATCCAGCTCTTCCCTTGTTCAGCTTTACCTTTAAACTGCTGATAGCATAATCTTGCTTTTCTGATAGCTTCATCCATGGTCTTTGGGTTGTCAAACTCTATTTTCTCCTTGTACACAGTAGGTAAGCAATTCAAAAATATTTGAACCTTTGCTTTTTCTTCCCTAATATAAGGGACATATCTCAGTAAATTTGTAAACTTAGTGACAAACTCATCAATAGTGAGCTGTCCTAGTCTAAGTTCATGGAATTCTTTTGCTTTATCATCATAATAACGTTCATTCAAATAACGACTTTTGAACTTAGTCTGAAAATCCTCCCAAGTAACTGTCTTTTCATCAATGGCATGCACCATTTTTGTCTCTTCCCACCATAGTGTAGCCTTTCCTTGTAGCTGATACACAGCTAATCTGGCCTTAAGATTGCTCTCATATTCATATACTTGGAAATACTTAATCATGTTCAGCAACCAAGCTTCAGCATCCTCTTCCTTTTCCCCATCATAGGAGGGAGGTTTGATCTTTCGGAATTCTCCCTGCAATTCTCTTTTCTGTTTATGTTGCTGTCTAGCAGCACCATCATCATCAGACTCATCCATCTTTCTCTTTCCGGAACCTTCTCCTTCCTGGATGTTCCGGGAAGTTAGTTCTCTGATGAGCTTTTCCTGCTCCTTACTGGCTGATGACAACATGTCATTCTGGCTTTTCAGTTCAGCCAATTCTCGTTGCAGCCTATGCAACATAGCCATTACCGGGGCATTGGGATCTGGAGTAGCAAACTCATCATGCAGATCCACATAAATTCCTCCCTCTTCAGCCATTTTAGCACCACACTGTACACACTCATAAATTTAATCAGTCAAACACCAAAAATAAAATAACAATCTCTACGCTGCTCAATAACATTCAGAATTTAGTGAGCACAATAATAACAGCCCAATTTTTGCACTTGGGCTCCGATACCATTTGTAACATCTCCAGTTAATGAATTTTTTATTTTTTTTCGTATATACTGACGTTCCTTTTTTTTTATTTACCTGGTTACTTAAATACTCAGTTAAGTTTAGAATTGGGATTTATATTCCCCATGGTTACAGTAACCTCATGGAAATAAAGTGGTAGACCCCCTCGATCTAATCATGAGATATTTCCTCTACATAATGTAGGTGTAATTTTTATATATCCCATATACCATTTATATTGAACTTATATCGAATACATACTCCCACTATCTATATATAATACCCACCATATATATATAATACCTATACCCTTGGTATATGAAATCTACATGTAGGTATATATACTCCAACCAAGGGTTTTGAATGAGCATCACCATGCATTACACCTATATAAATACATCCCATATTTCTATACTTTGATAAAAGTGGTTAGCATGCCCTTCTAGATCTATATATGTGTATAACGCATATATATATAAATCATCTCCCTTCTTCGAACCTTATGGTCACTCACCTAACTCGGCGTAAGATGTGTACCACTTATATATATATATATATATCTGCCCTTTTAAAGAGTGATCGAATTTATAGAACGGATATAGTCCATCTTAATTTGACAACTCATTCGGACGTGGATTTTGAACATAATACATAATGCATAGTTCAAATAATTCAAATGACATAGGTAGAGTTGTATAACAGCGTACGTATACCATCATAGGGTTTTATAGCGCTCGAACCGGGTATATGATTACAGGTCCACGCCTCTTAGATTTATTATGCGCCGTTTGACTTACCAAATCCGACGTGTACCCCGTTGTTGCATTGTTTACTTCCGCGGTGACCATACAGCTATCATTTTATAATTTTCCCTCAACATTTCCTGTAATGATAATCAGACCTGCGTCTCGGCGTAGTTGAATTGTCCACCCATCCGAACTCATTAACCGGAGGGCGTTTTCATTATCATTTGGATTCTAATCCCATGCGTGTTTTCTGTGATTTCATACGAGGAGTGTATACCATGTATTTTAATTTTTGTTTATACTATTCAGGTCGTACCGTGCTCGGTGCGACGGAGTTTAACGTCTGAGTTTGTTTCTTTTTTTTTTCTTGGATGATTTTGCAGGTAGGGCGGCGTCGCTTCACTGAGAGGAAGGTACCCTCTGCCGGCGTAACTTGCTCCCTACTCAACAAAAATTGACGGGTGGCTGGCTACTTGTCAATCTTTGACTGATGTCAGTACTAAGCCGAATTCTGTCTCTAGAAGTGTAATGTTTCTAGGGTTGCTCCTTACCTTCACGCATGCGAAGTGTAATATCTCCCCCTACCTTCTCTGCGCCCTTTACCATCACCTGGTACTCACCCGTGGACGTGGAAGAGTTTTTCCCAATCGACCTCAAGATTCTCGAATTTTATGGGGCAGTGTGTTTAGGGTTGCGGGGTCTTCTTCTCTCTTTTAAATTGAGGGTTTCGTGCCGAGTTATTCACCTATCTCACGGCTATGTTTTATGTTACTCAGATGCAGAGTTCTCAGTCACTGCGAAGGGTTGGACTGCTGGCCAAGCAGGTTCACGCGTAAGGTTTCTTGTTGTTCCTGCGTTGCATTGTTTGTGTAGTTTCTGTCTTTCATAGACAGTGTCTAATCCCTTTTTCTGGTTGTTTTTGCAGAGAGGGATCATCTCAGCCGGTTTTTGTAGCGCTTATAAATCCATCGATTTGTACGCATGCTGCACTCTGTTTGCCCTTCCAACTACGCTAAGTTATATTTTTTTTTCCTTTGCATAGTTGTTCCAGATTGTGCTGCTGTAACCTTACGGTTTTTCTCATAGGAGTTTATCTTACCACGTTATCGCGGCTGTACGCAGCAAGCATCATCGTGTAGCAATCCATTATCAGGCGGTTTTAATGTTTATTCCAGCGTCCGTTGTTAACCTATTATTGGTTTTCTGTTTTTGTTTCCGGAGTCCCTGACGGGATCTTAAAATGTTCGGCGATCCGTTTGGTTATCCTCCACACCGCCGGCGTTCTGGTCTGGTTAGCCAGTGTATAGATTAACGCGACATGAGGAGGGAAACCAAACCATATTCGCAGGTAAACCCTAACTCGTGCTAGCAGTTGCAGAGGTTGATGCCTCAGATTTATTAATCTGTGTTTTCATCCGACTGATAATGTTCATACTCCACCGTGAAACGTTTAGAGCTTATGTCATGTTTTCGTTGGTAGGTTTTATTTTGTGTCTCTGAGTTGAAACTGAAGAAATCAATCAGATTTACATTACTTAACGCATGCTTAGTTTCACCTAATCGATTCATTGTTTCCAGATCAGATACTCGTCCGCGCCTTTGGTATTTATGCATATCAGTTTGACCAAATTTCGTTGCAGAGAGATTAATAACCGGCATGACAACTGAGTTGTCGTCCCTGGTCTTCCATGCTTAGGTTCCATAATTTGTTTATTATTGAAATGTGAGACATGCCGTGTAATATCGTTTTAATCTCGCCTCAATCGTTGCATATAATGATTAAACTTGATTTAACATTACGTCCCAATGTAATTTTTACAGTGGTGTTCTTTTGTTTGACTTAAGTCTGTGTCTATTATAATTACTAACAATCATGATTTAATGTAGTTCGCCTACATAGAAATTCGTTTTGCCACATAGGAGTTCGCATATATATCTCATTTTAATATATATCGGTTTTTCACCCATAGTCCCTTTTAATATCGGTGGTTCGATTCATATATATAAATATCAAATTTGTTTTAATGTTTCTTGTTAACATATATATGGGTCGTTCTTATATGTAAATATAGTACTCATGTATCTATAATTCCTTGGAATTCAAACGTTAAAATTTTCTATTGGTTGAGCGCTAGGTGCGCACTTGGAAATTTAGAAGCATATACATGTACACAATAATTTCTTGTTATTATGTTTTAGACCTAGCATAAATCCTTTGCCATAATATGTATTTCGAGGGTTAGAGATGAACTTAACACCCAAGATACACTATATTTGTTATGAACGTTGTAATACCTCTATAGTATAGCTTCACTCTTTAGGTTAGTAAGAATACATTTTTAAGTCCTTGCTTTTAGATTATATTTTTCTTTTGATGTATACCTATATGCATTCTCTAGTGTTTGACTAGAGGACTTTAATTATATTTTAAGTCTTTTGCTCCTTTACTTGTTTCAAGGCTTAAGGCTAGATCTAGAAATGTAAGATATACATTTATAACTGCTATAATAATCATATAGAATAGAATTATGCTTTTCCTGTCACAAGTTTGAATGTTAGATTCTACTATCCTACTTTCTTTCCTATTTGTTTTGCACCATGTAAACTTCAGTACTGCTACCATATTGTTCTATCATACCTATGAGCACAATCATCACATTTGTATTTACAGGAAGAAAGAGAATATTTAATTATCTGTGGAGACTAAGTAACTTCAGATTTAAACCAACCTCAGTTTAGAGTTTCTGTGGTTTCTACTCTATGGAATTCTGGTCTACAACCAAACAGAACCTAAAAGGTGAATGCCTTGGGATGGACTCTGTTAAATGTAGTACCAAATTTAATCATACAATTTCCCTTAAGTTTTATATGTAGCCAATTCATACCATAATACACCAGAATAAACAAAATTTCAGAAACATACCACTGTTGCAAATGACCAACCTCCCAACCTTAGAATCCTCTTTGTCTCCCAGGATTCACCCCCGAGCTGAGATCACCTCCTAGGACAGATCAACCTCTGATCTTCCTAGGAGCAGCTTATTTAAGCTCATATTTCCCCAAAGCATGTTTCTAATTCTGCGTCCAGAATAGCAGGATGCTTTCTTTCCTGTTTAGCCTAGGCTTCCCATTTTGGGATTCTTTAAAGCTTTTTTATGCTTTTCCTCAGCTTTTCCAGCTTTTCTTTACCTCTTCCCAACTACTCCTCTTCATTGGGGAAATTTAGATTCCTCCTCAAATCTAAATTAATTTCTTTCAAGGATTTTTGAAAGATTTTGGGGGATTTGCTGCCTTATCCATCCTCATGGATTTGGCAAGTGATCTCTAATTCTCATCTTGGTCAAAATGCACAATCATTTTATTTATTTCCTCAATTAAAATATGCAATTACATTCACACCATACTTATCCCTTGGGGTCCACCCCCTTAGTATTAAAGTTCAAATGTCTATCTTTAAAAATTCAACACACAAATTGGGGGTGTTACATATTCAGTTAGACTAAATACAACTAGTTCAACTAAGTTAAACCGAACACAACTCCACCAAATGTCTCATCAACTCCACCAAACTCTGCCACATGATTTCTAATTGAAGTCAACGATGCAATAGCTCAACTAACCCTTAGGAAAAGCGTGTTTCCTTCTGTCAGCTGCATGTGCCACATCCAAGCATCAAACTGAAGCGCTCCAAGAGGATAAGATAATGTTTATAGTCTAAATATTATTAAGGGTTAATAATATTCGACATATCTATTTTTAGACTGGCAATCTAAAAATAGATTCCTCCCAATATGTCTAAAAATAGAAGTCCATCTATTTTTCCAACTTGACCAACCATCCACAAATAGCATCCTGCAACTCATAGAATATGATCGACATGTCTAATAATAGACTTTACGACAAAAATCACCTGTGTGGGCCCCACCTAATTTAGGTGATCACTTTCCAACTAGGATCAAGAATGATGTTTCAGGACGCCTCCTTCACTGTTTCTTGTTGCAATCTTCAACATAAAAAATACATAAAATCTATTCATTAATATACATTAATTTTAATTCATATTTTAGGTGAATAAAAGAGAACTTAAAACAAAAATACAATTAAATTGCATCATTTCATTAAAAAGAAATTATCTAAATGCTACTCATTAATATATATTAATCTCAAACCATATTCTATTAATATATATTAATCTTAAATCATATTCTAGTTGAATAAAAAAAAAATTATAAAATGTCTTTATATAAATTATGTTCATATAAACAAATACATAACTATTTTGTAAATTAACTAATATTATTAAGAAAATTTAAAAAAAATATTTATTATTATAATAATTTGATATAACAATTTGAAATACGTTATCAAGAAAAGTCATGAATCATTATCTCTATAACCAATTGAATTAGGAAAAGGTAAATGGATGTTTTAAAATCTTAATTTCCAATCATATTTTAAATAATATATATATATATGAATGATTTATGTCAGATCCAAACCCTAAAAAAAAAACTATTTTTTTCATATAATATGTTTTCTCGTCTCACTATGAAATACCTAAATGTTACTTACTCATATAATAATATGAAAATAGAAGAGATAAATTCATTAATATACTAACATGAAATTACAAAATATATGCTTACTAATATGAACAAAGTTAGTAAAACAATTTAGATATATTGAGAAAAACATTTTTTAACATGAAAATGATTATGAAAAACGAAAATATATGCTTACATTATATATATATATATATATATATATATATATATATATATATATATATATATAATGAAAATAATAATGTCGGCTACTTATACATATCATGAAATCACAAAATGTAAAACCGTCATGTTTATAACAAGTTAAATTCGGATTAAATAGAAAATTTGTTATATGTGACGAATATTACGAGAAAACGAGAAGATGGTTATGCACGATTTCTCTCGAAATGTTTCTTTGTCCTTAAAAAAAGAGAATTTTCGTCATTGAGAGAGCAATATCATTAAGCATAATAATCAAAACAAAAAACTAAATAGTATACTTCAAGGGTCTCTAGAAATTCTTCATTTATTGTTGGGACATTATTGTTTTCATGAATACCTCATGCTGTTTTAGGTCAAGCGTTGTTATGATTCTAGTGTGTAGTACTATATGATTCTAGTATGTAGTACTATATTTTAAGACATGTAAATTGAATTAGGGAAACTTATTTTATTATATAATGATTTCAAACTCTCTGTTTTGTGGGAACATAAGATCATGTTTGGTATATTTCAATTTGAGTGTTACGATTAATCAAATTTTTTTTATAAAACAATTATATATAAAAGGTTTTGAGTATTTAGATCAAAAGTTTTATTATGATTTTTTCTGATATAAAAAATTGTATATAAAAAGTGTTGAGCATTTGCGTCAAAAGTGTTATGGTGAGTCTTCAAATTTTTTGAGTATTTAGGTCAAAACTATTATGATGACTCTAACAGGTAGTATGAGATTTTAACTAATGTATTAGAAATTAAGGAAAATAGAAAATTATGTAAAATATATATCAATGTTAGCATGAAAAACATATATCAAGGTTAGTCTTTCTAATGTTAAGTGCAAAACAAACATTTTTGTATATTTTTTAGTAAATGGTAAAGTAATTTAATCAAACATATTAAATGTGACATTTGAATGAATTCACATTTCATAAATATAGACACAGTAACCAATCTCTAAATGATGTTAGTCATCAATACTGAATTGGGGTTTCAACAAGTAGGGCCATAACTTCACATATATATTATTAGGCTATCAACTCACTAAGTGATATTTTTCATGTACAGTATGAGAAAAGGAATTGACGTGGCTCACCATGAAAAAAAACTGGGTATAAAAGAGTACTAAATCCATACTTATAGTTGCTAAAGTTACACGTCTATTTTGACAATTAATATGATGGTACAACGACAAGATGACTCTATAATCCACCACTAATTACACTCTGTGGTGGTAAAGTACCAAGTACAACTTCTATGATGGAAATAGAAAGACAAGGGTACATTAAAAACTTAACACAATAACATTTTCACATGGAAAGGGAGTAATTTTCATTTCCATAAAGAATGAAACTCTAACTTTTATATGCAATATAAGGAAATATGTTTCCTTTATAGGGAATGAATGGTACTTCATATCACTACTTTGACAATCTAACCTCATTTCAAGTACCTATTTAGTCCCTAATAAGTTATTCTAATTATTTTTTGATATTGGCTTTTATCGTGCTTTGTGAGGGAATGAAATAATATTTTACTTTAGAGTGGAGGAAGGCTTTGTGGCTCTAACAGTTTGCTTTTTAGTATTATCAACAATCCACCCCTTTCATTAAATAAATTAACCAGAATTGTCCTATATGTTGGTGGCATTAGTTTTACGCCTTTACTAAAGCATGTTTTCTCTACCATGTTAAAATGAAGTCTTACAAAAGATAAATATTGGAATTGGAAAAAGCATTAAGATTATTTTTTCATATGGCATAACTAAAGGAATCAAAAACATTATTTTTTCATATGGCATATCTAAAGGAATCACAAACATGTTTCTAAAAAATAAAAAGAAGCCATTAAGTGTAAGAGGATTTTCAAATGTTTCTATTTTTAATTTCAAAAGTATTGTAACTAATAAATATGTGTAAAGCTAAGTACCTATGCAATAAATATCAATTGAGTAATTCCTGAAGATTAGGAAACAAGGTAAACAAAAAATGAGAAAATTAAAAATAAAATAAAAAAATGTTAAAAAAAAAACTAATGAAATAAAAGGATGAGTAAAGGAAGTGAATGACGATGGCTATTCCACAGATTACCCTTACCTCTCCCTATTTCCTCCTTCAATAACATCGTCAACCATTATGGAAAATCCACAACCAAATGAAAAAAAAAATGAACCACATTCAAAACTTGTTTTCCCATATAAATTTCCAATGTAAATACAATGCATATTATATATTAAACCAATTTAGTTTTTCTCTCTCATTGTGCTTTGTGAACATCTACAACTGAATAGCCAGAGTGTGAATGAGAATGATAATTCAAGAAAACGCCACTGAATTTTCTTCTTTAGTGGCTTTCCTTGTTTAATAAAGCGTACACAATTCTATTTTTATCGTAATAAGATGCGCACTTATAGACATAACGGTTGATGATTTTCATCTTAGAATAGTTCAACTTATTTAGGAAGTGAATATTTTTAGTTTTATGATTATTGGGTAATTTTGTCACTCCTTCGTTCCCCAACTAGAATGTATCTTAGTGTAATTTCGTTCCCCAAGTAGAATGTTTCTTACATGAGTTAAAATAACACTGCGTAGTTGATGTCCTCTTTGTCGTGCCGAATTCTCATTAGTGGTGTGCTTAAGCTACAACGGATCTGCAAAATTTGGTTATTTTGTTTGATTGCCAAGCAAAGTCTACACTAAATATAATATCCTTGGACGAAACGCATATCCTTGGTGAATTACTTCTTGCAACAAGAATTTATATCTCTTTCGGAATTTTCCCTTGAACTTTGAGAATGAATCTATATCTCTTTGGGTGTTTTACACAACGTTTTTTGCATCCCCCTGGGCATTTTACTTTGTGTTCAGAGAATTTCACGCGCAACCAAAAATTTTACTTCATGCCTACACAATGCCACGTCTCTGGCAATTTTATTTTGTTGCTAAATGACGGTATCGATTACAGTTGGAATATTGAAAATTCCAAACAATATAAATGGAGAGAATAAACTCCCCTTTACAACACAGAGAAGTTAAAACAAAAATTTTAATTGCAGACAGAGATGGCATGACAATGCTTTCTATTTCATTAACATAACTTAAAACTATTACAAATTTCTTCCTCAGTGGAGGGATTCACAGAATGTTATCAAAACTGCTACAGACGCAGTGCACCAAAAAAAATATTTGTCTCTCTCAAAATGCACTATACAGTGCTTTGTTGGTCTTACTATGTTTTTCTGCCGGCGGGCTCACTCACACAGCAAATACAACAATAATAATAGTACACAGGCTCTCGGGCCTTTTTCACTTTATATAGCGCGGTGGGAACAAATCATAAAACAAAGAAATAAAACAAATTACAAAAGAAAAAGCCTTTGCGGAACTTTAAAAATCAAATGCACGACGTACAAATGGGGACCACATCGCAGTCGGCAATCGGCGATCAGTGGATCGAACAAAAGTGCGAACAAACTAGCGATTACACGATGTGTGATATTGCGATTGCGATGATGCGACAATCGCAATATCAGCGATCAAACAAACAATGGCGGAATGGTTTAACAATCAAGCACGATGTGCGATTTGCGATGGCGTGATCACATTGCATCACAACTTTCAACCGGCACACAGATATATATACATACTCCTGCATTGCTTTGCGATTGCGATGATCGCATCGCATAGGAACCTGCCACATCTGCGAGACAATTGAAACTTGGTCGTTGCGATTTGCGATTGCGATTGGATCACATCGCATCGCGACTCCTCATCAACAACACACTCAACTTCTGAAGATGCGATTTGTGATTTGCGCATAAAGTGCTGGGGACCACTTGTCCTTCCTTTTCAATATTTGAAGTCCTCCTCCTGTTTTAAATCAATTTCATTCATTTTGGTTGTTGAGGGCTTAAAAGCCCGAATTGACTGTTTTAAATAAACTCTGCTCCTCCGTAGTTCAGATCTACGGGAAAATATTCATTCCACTGCAAAATGGCTCTGCCCATCACCATAATCAATTCTTCCTCTGCAATTCATGGCTGTGGCCCATAACAATTAATTTCATTCCTACGGTTCTTCCATCCTTCTTTAATTTACAGTGCTGTGCACTCAAAAACTTCTCCTGCTACTGCCTTTGTACTTTTTTCTTCTTTTTCTTCCTACCCAAGGCTGACAGGTGACTTTAATATTTCAACACTCCCCCTTAAAGTGAACTGCTGGGTTATCAAACATACCCAAGCATTTTCTTAAAAAATCAAAGGTCTTCTGCCCCAATGGCTTTGTTAAAATATCTGCATATTGCTCCTCTGTTTTACAATGTTGTCAAACAATTTCTCCATTGTTCACCAATTCTATGATATATTGAAACTTTGTATCTATGTGCTTCATTCTTTTATGAAACACTGAATTCTTTGACAATGAAATAGCTGAGCTATTGTCACAATAAATCATTGTCCCTTTTTCCTGTTCTTGGCATAAACTTCTCAATATTCTTCTCATCCAAATTGCTTGACACGTTGCTGCTGTAGCTACCACATATTCTGCCTCTGCTGTAGATAATGCTACAATCGGTTGTTTCTTAGAAGCCCATGAAATGGCTCCTGAACCCATATGAAAAACATAAACGGAAGTGCTCTTCCGATCATCTACACTTCTAGCCCAATCACTGTCAGTGTATCCAACTAACTCTGAATTTTCTGAAGTAGTATATAAAATGTCAAATATTTTAGTTCCTTTCACATACCTCAGAATCCTCTTTGTTGCTTGCCAATGTGCTTCTTTTCGCTTCTCCATAAATTTGGAAATTAAGCTAACAACATGCATAATATCTGGCCTAGTTGCAGTCAAATACATGAGGCTGCCAACTATGCTTTTATACAAACTAGGATCAAAATCCTTGCTGCTGTCATCCTTACTCAACTTCAATCTCATTACTGTGGGATTAATTGCAGCTTTGCACTCCTACATATTAAATCTTTCCAAAACTTGATTCACATACTTGGCTTGAGAAATAAAAATCCCTTTCTCATTTTTCTCTACTTCTATTGTCAAGAAGTATCTCAACAAACCCATGTCAGTCATTTCAAATTCATCTTTCATCACTGTTTTAAAATTTTCAATGAGGTAATCATCATTACCTGTAAAAATTAAATCATCAACATATAAAACAACAATGAGTATTTTACCATCATTTTCTTTGATGTAGAGGGTGGGTTCTCCCTCACACTTTTCAAATCTATTCTCCAGTAGATAGGAATCTATTCTACTGTACCACGCTCTTGGTGCTTGCTTCAGCCAATAAAGAGCTTTCTTCAATTTGCAGACCTTATGCTCTTGGCCTTTCTTCTCATATCCCAAAGGTTGTTCCACATATACATCTTCCATTGAAACTCCATTTAAGAATGCAGATTTTACATCCATCTGGTATAATTTCCATTTTTTTTGTGCTGCTATGGACAACAGTGCTCTCACTGTCTCCATTCTTGCAACTAGTGCAAAAGTTTCTTCATAATCAATCCCTTCCTTCTACTTGTATCCTTTGACAACAAGTCTGGCCTTGTGTCTTTCTATTTTTCCTTCAGCATTGATTTTGGTCTTATAGACCCATTTTACACCAATAACTTCTTTACCTTCTGGGATATCAACTAACTCCCATGTTTTTTTCTTCTCTATGGCATTAATTTCATCATCTATATCTTCTATCCATTTTCTATCTTTAATTGCATCTTCAAAATGAATAGGATCATCAACTTGACAATACAAAGCAAATAGGGAATTCACACCTTCATTTGCTGCTCCTTGCTCATAGATTTCTCTAATGATTCTGAATTTTGTTCCACTTTCACTTGGTGTAGTCGTGCTTGATGAAGCACTCAATTCTGCTCTGTGTGGTGTGGTCGGTGATGCACTCCCACTTCTTCTCAAGGGTGTTCTCGCTGCCTCTTGAGGAGTCGCTTATTGTCCTTGCACTGGTGTAGTTTGTGCAACAGATGGGTTGCCAATTTCAACCACATCTCCCTCATCTTCATCATGAGATAAACAACTTTTAATATTGAATGTTTTTTCAATGCTTCCATCCCATGCTTCCTCTTCAATGAATTTCACATCTCTGCTTATTATAAACTTCTTTTTGGATGGGTTATACAATTTGTATCCTTTGGAATCTTCACAATATCCAAGGAAAATGCACTTCTCCCCCTTACTATCCAACTTCTTCCTCAATTTGTCTGGAATGTGTGCATATGCCACACATCCAAAAACTCTCATGTGGGTGACTCCTTGTTTTTTTCCACTCCACGCTTCTTCTGGAAATTTGTTCATCACAGCTTTTGTGGGGCATCTATTTAAAATATACACAGCACAGTTTGCTGCTTCTGCCCAATATTCATTCGGCAAGTGTTTTGCCTTTAGCATACTTCTCACCATTTCCATTATGGTTCGATTCTTCCTTTCAGCAACTCCATTCTGTTGCGGTGTGTACCTTGTGGTAAACTGCTTGTGTATGCCGTTCTCTCTACAGAAATGCATAAATTCCTTTGATATATATTCTCCTCCTCTATCGGTTCTGAGAACTTTAATGTGCAATCCGCTCTGTTTTTCTACAAGAGCTTTAAAATGATGGAATTTCTGAAAAACTTCACTCTTATATTTTAAGAAATAAACCCACACTTTTCTTGTGAAATCATCTATGAAGGTTAGCATGTAGTTGCTGCCTGAAACTGATGCTGTTTGCGTCGGCCCACACAAATCTGAGTGAATGATCTCTAAGGGTGCTTTCGCCCTGATGCTTTTCCCTGATGGAAAATTTTCTCTGTGTTGCTTTCCCAAGATACAACCTTCACATAGGCTATCAGGCTTCTCAATTAATGGTAAACCTCTTACCATTTCTTTTCTGTGCAACAAATTTAATCCTCCAAAATTAAGATGTCCAAATCTCAGGTGCCATAACCAATTCTCATATTTTGCTTCCTTCTGAAAGGCTTCTTGTGTTAAAACTACTATACTCTTTCCTTTTCCCTTGAAGTCAGTATTGAGCTTGAGCAGAAACATTCTATTACTGGTAATTTGAATTTCAATAATGATTTTCTTGCTTGGAGGTATATCTTTTATGGTGCATACATCATCTTTGAAAATTACATTGTAACCTTTATTTATGAGCTTCCCAACGCTCAAAATATTACACTTCAGACCTGGAACATAATACACATCAGGAAAAAATTTCTGCTCACCATTTCTTTCTCGAATACTAACTCTCCCTTTTCCTTTGACATAGATTTTAGTATCATTCCCTGTGGTCACTTCAGATTTAATCTCTTCATCTAGATTTGCAAACATTGTTCTGTTCCCGGTCATGTGATTACTACATCCTGAATCTAAGAACCAAACATCATCTTTTCTATCCTGTGCTACATTACATGCTAACAGCACATTACTTGGGTTCTTTTCTTCTTTTGCTACATTAGCATTCTACCTATTTTTCATGTCACTTTTCTTCTTTCTACATTCATTTGCATAGTGCCCATATTTCTTGCAATAATGACATTGGACATTGGATTTTTCATACCTTTGTCCATGAGCATGTTGGTGTTGATGTGCACCTTGCTAGCTGTTGCATTGGCCGTGGCTCTGACTCTGACTATTGCTCCTTCCATGTGAATGTGAAGGGTTGTTCCTTCCACCTCTGTTTTGGCTTCTGCCTCTTCCTCTTCCTTTGCCTTGACCTCTTCTTCTTCCTGAAGGCATCTGGGTCTTGAAGGCGTGCTTAAGAGATGAATGTTCATCTCTGTTCAATCTCTGTTCATGAGTTATCAGTGAGGCATGAAGTTCATCCACTGTGAAATTTGAGAGATATTTGGTGTCTTCTATAGTGGTAACAATAACATCAAACTTTGAGGGTAGGCATCTCAAAAGTTTCTCCACAATTATTCTTTCTTCAAGAGTTTCTCCATGGGATCTTATCTGATTTACAATCCCAATCACATGTGTAAAGAATGTGTCTACATTATCTGACTCTTTCATGAAAAGAGTTTCAAAATCTCTTCTCAGCAATTGAAGCTTTGTTGTCTTAACTTTCTCCATACCTTGATAGGCTACTTTCAGAGTTTCCAATGCCTCCTTGGATCTCTGGGCTGCTACTATCCTTGGAAACACACTCTCGTTTACTGACTAATAAAAATAGAAGAAGGATCTAACATCCTTCTTTCTATTATTCTTCAATAAATCCTTCTCTGCTTGAGTTAAGGCACTAAAAGCCTGCTCATCAACTGGTTCAACAAAACCATCTTCTACAAACTCCCATAAGTCTTGTGAGACAAAGAGGGCTTTCATGGTAATGGCCCAATAATCATAGTTCTTTCCATTAAATTGTGGAAGTTGAACATTCCCAATGTTCATACCAGTGCTTGGTCCAGCCATTGCTCTTAAACTGAACTCTGAACTTAAACAAACTGTCTTTCTTTTTCTTGAAATAACAAACTCTTTTAAAAAATAAAAAATAGCTCTGTTATCTTTGAGAAATACCTGAACTTTTATTTTTGTTGAGCTTTCATGCTGCTGGGGAAAACACTGCAACAAGTCTTCTTCTTCTTTAGCTTCTTTGAAACCTTCAAATAGCCTAGCTGAGCTCTGATACCATGTTGGAATATTGAAAATTCAAAACAATAGAAATGGAGCTAATAAACTCCCCTTTACAACACAGAGAAGTTAAAACAAAAATTTTAATTGCAGACAAAGATGGCATGACAATGATTTCTATTTCATTAACACAACTTAAAACTATGACAAATTTCTTCCTCAGTGGATGGATTCACAGAATTTTATCAAGAGTGCTACAGATGCAGTGCACCAAAAAAAATCTCTTTCTCTCTCAAAACGCACTAAACATTGCTCTGTTGGTCTTACTGTGTTTTTCTGCCTGCGGGCTCACTCACACAGCAAATAAAACAATAATAATAGTACACAGGCTCTCGGGCCTTTTTCACATTATATGGCGCGGCGGGAACAAATCATAAAACAAAGAAATAGAACAAATTACAAAAGAAAAAGCCATTGCGAACAAACTTGCGATTGCGCGATGTGCGATATTGTGATTGCAATGATGCGACAATCGCAATATCGGTGATCAAACAAACAATGGAAGAATGGTTTAACAATCAAGCGCGATGTTCAATTTGCGATGGGGCGATCGCATCGCATCGCAACTTTCAACCGACGCACACATACATATACATACTCCTCCATTCCTTTGCGATTGCGATGATCGCATTGCATCGGAACCTGCCACATCTACGAGACATTTGAAACTTGGTCGTTGCGATTTGCGATTGTGATTGGATCGCATCACATCGCGACTCCTCATCAACAAGACACTTCACTTCTAAAAATGCGATTTGCGATTTGCGCATAAAGTGGTGGGGACCACTTGTCCTGCCTCTTCATAATTTAAAGGACTTTCCGCTGTTTTGAACTATTTCATTCATATTTGGTTGTTGAGGGATTTAAACACCCGAAATGACTGTATTAATAAAAACTGCTCCTCCGTAGTTCAGATCTACGGGAAATCTTCGTTCCTCCTGCAAACGGCTCTGCCCACTCCATAATCATTATTCCTCTGCAATTTGTAAATTTAACGACCACGTAACAATTAATTTATTCCTACGGTTTCCTTCCATCCTTCTTTAATTTATGGTGTGCCTCAAAAATTCCTCCTGGCTGCTGCCTTTGCCTTTATTTTCTTCTTTTCTTCCTACCCAGGCTCACGGAGGTGACTTTAATATTTCAACAATTACTAATTGATTCATGTAGCTCACTGGCCTCTAACATTGATCATCAAGAGCTCCATCCATAGGGGAATTAATGATCCATGGGTAGTTAATGCCCGCTCATCTTTTCCTTAAGTCCATTTGTGGCGTTGGTCTTGATTGGATACGCTATCCTATTCTTTTCTTTGTGGAGGCCATTTAATATGTTGTTTTCTATATATATATATGTATACTGTATAGATGATAGAGAATATATGTAAGTTGGGGCTCAATGGCACTAAAAATATCTGTATACTGTATAGATGATAGAGAATAATAATAGCGACCATCCCATGCATAGAATCGCGCGAGGTGTTTTTCTTGCTTAGAATGATGGATGATACACACTACTTGAAATATATTTGAATGTACAATAACAAGTCGCTTTGGAGCAGAAAATATACGTTACAAATTTACTAGATGTCCGTGTTGTAATTTCGAAGAAGAATCTGTTATTTGATTTTTTTGTATTCCAAGGGAATCAGAAGGCAGACGTCACTGAAATTTGTTTCATGAAAAGTTTATTAAATATATTTATTTTGATATTATTTAATGGATTAGAAGTGAACTTTAAAAAATAAGTCATTTCATATTTTTTCAATTTTTTAATGATGGCGCAATGGCATCTTTACCATAACTGTATTTTGGGATCGGGCATGGTACAACCATAGTCTTGTCGACACGATTTCATCGGACCGCCCAATGTCATATAAACATTGGAATAACGTGGAGCATTTATTGATTTTGATAATGGTGAAGAATATTTTGAACCGGAGGATTTTTGTAAACATAAAATTCATTCAACTTTATGATGTAAGTGATATATAGCTTTCATATTTTTTTTATTTTGTTATTAGTTTAATAAGTATTTTTTATTTTATTTTTAAGGTTAACAATAGAGTTTTGTGTTTCCCAGATGCTATTGTTATTAAGTAGTCATCACCAAAACTACAGAACCCAAAATATTAAATCATGAAATCCTATTTAAAAAAATGAAGAGAAAATAGAGAAATAAATAAGGTGTCACACCTCCCATTTTCCTTACCTCCCATTTTCCTTCCCAAAAAAAAAAAATTCATTCATCTTTTCAAGTTAAATTCTAGCAAGGTATTATACTATTACTTTGTAGATTTGATCAGATCAGAATTGTTTCCCCAATTTCGATTTATTTCCATGTATCAACTATATTAAACTACATGGAAATGAAATAGATTTGTAACACCAATGGAATTTAAATAGATTAAAACATAACCACAATTAACATAACCCCTAATGGGTTTATATATCACCAGCCATTTTATGTCCCACCTTTGTTTGTATACATTCAACCTATTCATATAATTGATACACCTATGGGAAATCGATTCGCTTTCACATGTTGCCCACATTGTTATATGTCAATGGGCCTATCTTAAATCACTTCGATTTACTATGTTTATTACCCCGTGTCTCCACTCGTTGATGACATATAACCCTTAGTGGGATTTAATTTACTCATGTTTATATCTATGCGTACACAACACTCATGTCTATTTATTGATTTCTCGTCCTTGTTCATATCAAGATTTGAAATATTTTGTGTTGGCCTCCACGTAATACAATTTTTCAAATTGGTTCATCGTTGTTGTGAATTGAGAAGTGAAGCTATATTCCATGTAGGCTCATATATGGTTTTCCGTCTCATCGTAGAGGTTGTAATGGTTCTTTGTCCATTCGTGGTCACGTGAGTTAGCTCCACGTTGCTCTGAAATCCTCCCGTCAGCCTACCTGGTTGCCAAGGCAATTTCTATGGCATGGCCAGCACACTACGACATTTAATTTCATTGCTTGTCATATTAAACATTGAACGTATGATGTACATTGCTCATTAAACCCTTCGATCCGTGGCTTCACCCTTTGGATCTTGCGAGGTGGATGACGCCGATTCATTCTGTGTGTTAGGGTTTCGTTGATCGATTAAGGAGGCCTTGATATAAATTCACCATGTTAATTTGTTCGTCGGTTCTTTTTTCCTTCCTACGTGTTTGGTTTGTCGCGTGACAGTGAATTTCGGTGCCATAGAAACTGAGCGAGACTCAGTCCAGTCTTTGGCGTATCTCTGAGCTACAATTGACAAATTCAGGTATGAAATTTCATGCTATGTTCTTGCCATTTAACAAGGCCTTTCCTTTTCTAGTTCAGAATTATGCTCCATGCTTCGAGCCCTTATTGAGATTATTGGATTTGGATGGATCATTTACCATCGTTTAGTTCCAGATTGAGTTATGTCTACCAATTTGTCAAGATTGTGTTGCGTCTCACAATTTGTTATATTGTTTTGCAGAGAATTGGTTATTTCGATTTCAAGGTATTCGATTGTGCATGGGTTAAATTTATAGTATTGGTATTTCCTTACGCGTATTCTCAAGAGCTAGACTGGAACGAATGTTCTTGTGATTTTGGAGCTGACCCTCTACCTTACTCTTATCGAAGGTTTCTCTGAGGTCATTCGAATGGCGCTAGAGGGATTCTAGCCCTCTCGACATTCTGGTTCGTTTTTGTTTTTCGACCTGTGTAGGGCACCATTCATACTGTTCGTTCACTAGAGTGCTAGCTTCCTTATTTAATTTTGAATGCCAACCTCGAAGTTGTATTTATGAAAAATTCCTATTTATATGTACAGGTCATGGATGGATTTGAGTTTCTTTCTCACCAGGTAGATATTCCCTTATTAATTATCATTTTATCTTCATTCACGTTATTCTTCCTCGTCACGTTCTGCATTGTATTTATTTTGGGGTTTTGTCTCTTACAGGTAACTACGACCCGCGTCTTACTCTCTCTCTCTTGAACATTGAGACTCGTGGCTTCCTTCGACATTAACATTGAATCCTCTTGCCACTTGTAGGTCGGTATTCACCGAACACTGGTTAGAGGAAGTCTGCTCTTCTCTCATTGTTCTATAATGTTTAAAATGATTATAAGAAGTGTATTGGTAAAGTTGTAAGGCACGGCTAATTATACATGTTAAATCTAAAATAAGCGAATGTCTCTTTATATCAGCTCCTGGAGTATTATGAACTATCCTCAGGTCACAGTGGCCTTGTAATCATTTGGATTTTTGTATATGTATATATATATCTCTGTTGTTTCCTGCTTTCCATAATACCCATTTTGATTTAGTGGATTAATATGTGTTCCAGCAGAGTTCTCTCTTTACTCTTTTTGACTTGGCTCTAGCTTAATATTTGTTGATGACATTTTCAATTTTTGTATCCCCCACATTCTGTGTATTTTATTTCCTGGAAGCTCTCAGGCCATACCGTGGTTAAACTATATTCATGAAATGGTGATATTTTAGTGAATACTGTACTGTTCTTCTCCATATTGAAATTCGGTTGCCTGTATTTTTATAACTCCACATTTTATTTTGGTATTCAAGAAATTAATCTATCTCTACAAATTTTGTAGTCGGAAGGTTTTCTTTTCCAAGGCTTTTGTATGTGGTTCTCATACCACACTAGTTTGTAGTTTTGATAGTAACAGTATCTAAGTCTCTTCAATAATTTTGGGAATAGTACAAAATATTTACCAGCTCTTCTCTACACCTTTTTTTATTAATTTGCACAGGATATTTGTCTAAATTATCTACAGGTGGTGTGTGAATATCTGTCTCTATATTTATGTCTAGAAGACATTTGTATTTAAATATTCCACTATACCCCCTTGCCTTTGGTTTACATGATAGACTAGAATACCTATAGTTAAATATGCCACGTTAATGTGAAATCTGCATGTTGTTTATTTACTGAACTTTCTTCCATCTATTAGTTCTATCCTCTAATGCAGGAATGATTACATAGAATAAATATTAAGGAGCAGTCTGCTGCTAATTGATGTTTGCTTCCTTCTAGTGTAGAATTAACTTCTTATATGTAGAAATAATATTTTCCTGCTCATTTAAGGCACAATTTAAATTATAGTTTGTATATGGCAATTTTCAAAGTTAGTACAGTAACTCTCACACTGCTTTATCCTGATCATGCTCATAAATTTATACTAATATATCAGGAGTAGTTTAAGGTTAAATTATCTGTGGAGGAATATGTATCCTCAGATTTAAACCAACCTCGGTTTAGAGATTCTGTTGGATTCTACTCTACAGATTTCTTTTCTACAACTATACAAAATTATAAAGGTGAATTCCTTATGATTAATTCTGTTGAATGTAGCACTAATAAGTCTAACATACAAATCAGACAATTATATGTAGCCAATTCATACCACATGAAGTAAAAACACAAATAAATTTAACGACATACCACTCTTGCAATTGACCAACCTCCCAACCTTAGAGTCCTTTTGTCTCCTAGAACTCACCCCCGAGCTGAGATCATCTCCTAGAATAGACCAACCTCAATCTGTTTAGGAGCAGCTTATTTAAGTTTAAGCTATTGTTCCCCAAAGCATGTTTCTAATTCTGCGTCCAGAATCTCAGGATGCTTTTCTTCCTGTTTGCCTAGGCTTCCCATTTTAGGGATTCTTTAAAGTTGTTTTATGCTTTTCCTCAACTTTTCCAGCTTTTTACCTCTTCCCAACTACTTTCCTCATCATTGGGGAAATTCAGATTTTTCCTCAAAAATCTAAATTTAAAAATTAATTTCTTTCAAGGATTTTTGAAAGATTGTGGGGAAATATTTGCCTCATCCATCCTCATGGATTTAGAAAGTGATCTCATAAATCTCATTTTGGTCAATCTGCACCACATTATTTTATTCATTTCCTCAATTAAATATTTAATTACATTCACATAATATTTATCCTTTGGGGTCCACTCCCCTTAGGATTAAAGTTCAAATATCTAACTTTGAAATTCAATCACACGAATTGGGGGTGTTACATATTCCCCCTCTAAAAATAAACACCGTCCTCGGTGTTGTTATTCAACTACTAGAGTTCATTTTGCAAATAAAAATGGATATTTTTCCATCATTTCAACTTCTCTTTCCCAGGTAGCTTCTTCAGCAGTAAAGTGCTTCCACTGCACCTTTACTCTTGCTACTGTTCTGCTTCTCAATTCAATTTCTTGCCGCTCCAATGTTTGAAGCAGTTCTGGCAGAAACTCCCCTTCTGGTTCCACCTGTACAACATTCCAATCAACTATGTGAGAAGCATCATGCACATATCTTTTTAATAATGAAACATGAAATACATCATGAACTCTAACATGGGGTGGTAAGGCCAGCTTGTAAGCCACCGGTCCCACCCTTTCTAATACTTCAAAAGGACCACAGTATCTAGGGGTCAGTTTTGCACAACTTCCATCATAAAGGGTGCTCTTTTTGGGTTTAATACGCAAATACACATGCTCCCCCACTTTAAATTCTCGGTGCACTCTTTTCTTATCAACATAGTTCTTCTGGCGATCTTTTGCTGTCATGATGTTTCTTTGTATTTGTTTGAAAATTCTTTCCATCTCTTGTAAAGCATCTATTCCCAACATTAGTTTATCTTCTGGTTAACTCCAGCACAAAGGGGTACGGCACTTCCTTCCATACAATGCCTCAAACGGACTCATTTTGATGGAGGATTGGTAGCTGTTATTATAGGAAAATTCAGCTAAATGCAAGTAATCTTCCCACTTTGATGGTCTATCCATCACATACATTCTCAGCATGTCCTCCAAAATTTGATTAGTTCTTTCCGTTTGACCATCGGTCTGAGGGTGGTAAGCAGTACTAAAATTCAATTTTGTGCCCATACCTCCAAATAGCCCTTTCCAAAAGGCGGCTGTAAACTTAGCATCTTGGTCAGAAACAATCACCTTTGGCACCCCATGGAGCCTTACTACCTCCTTCAGAAACACATTCACTACTTGAGCTGTCCCAAAGGTAGATTTCACTGGTATAAAATGTGCAGCTTTTGTTAAAGTGTCTACTACTACCATTACTGAATCATGTTGATGTTTGGTTTTGGGTAATCCTGTTATGAAATCCATGGAAACTGTGTCCCATTTCCATTCTGCAATTGGTAAAGGGTTTAAAAGACCAGCAGGATGCTGATGTTCAACTTTGACTAGTTGACATTCCATGCATCTACTTAAATATTCTGCTACATCTCTCTTCATTCCTGGCCAGAACAACTTCTTTTTCAGGGCTGTTAACATTTTATGATATCCTGGATGTCCTGCATATGGTTGTTTGTGGTACTCATCCAAAATTTCCCTTTTTAAGGACTCTACATTGGGAATATACAATCTGTTTTTATAACAGATCAGCCCTTTTTGGTTTTGAGTGAGATCAGTTTTCTCCTTTTTTTGTAATTTCACCAGAAGTGTTTCATAAATTGGGTCTTGGTTTGTTGCCTTATTCACCAAATCTTCTACATCGATCTGAGCACTACTTCCAATGCTATTGATATTCTGACAAGCATTTCTGCTCAATGCATCAGCAACTTTATTTTCTTTCCCTCTAATATGTTTTATATCCATATCAAATTCACTTAAAAAAGACAGCCATCTGGCTTGTCTAGCATTCAAATCAGTTTTGGAAAAGAAATATTTGAGACTAATATGATCAGTCATCAATGTAAATTTTTTTCCAAGAAGATAGTGCCGCCACATTTTCAAAGCATGGATAACAGCTGCTAATTCTAAATCATAGGCACTATAATTCTGTTCATGTATCTTCAGTTTCCTAGATTCATAGGCAATAACTGAATTTTCTTGCAAAAGAACTCCTCCCAATCCTTCTCTACAGGCATCCGTACATACCACAAATTCTTTGTCATGATTTGCAATCTTTAGTATAGGGGCTGTAGTAGGTTTCAGTTTTAACTGGTCAAAACTGTTTTGGCATTTCTCAGTCCATTCAAATTTGACATCTTTTCTTTGTAATGATGTGATGGGATGTGCTATGGCAGAAAACCTCTCTACAAATCTGCGATAATAGCCTGCAATCCCCATGAATGATCTCACTGCTGAAACATCAGTTGGTACAGGCCATTCTTTTATAGCCTTTATCTTTTCAGGGTCAACAACAAGGCCTTGTTCAGAAATAATATGACCCAAATATTGGATCTTATCTTTATAAAACTCACATTTGCTAAACTTGGCATATAGTTGATTTTCCTTTAGAGTTTGCAATACTATCCTCAAGTGTTCTTTATGTTCCTCCTCACTTTTTGAATAAACTAAGATATCATCTATGAACACAAGGACAAATTTATCCAAGTACTTGTTTAACACACTGTTCATTAGGCACATAAATGTGGCAGGGGCATTTTTCAAACCAAAAGGTAGGACTACAAATTCGTAGTGACCATACTTGGTTCGAAAGGCTGTTTTGCTGATGTCTTCTCCCTTAATTCTAAGCTGGTGATAACCAGTCCTTAAATCAATTTTCGAAAATACTGAAGCTCCTCTCACTTGATCAAAAAGATCATCAATTCTAGGCAAAGGGTATCTATTTTTAATGGTCAACTTATTCAGTTGACGATAATCAATGCACATCCTAAAAGTTCCATCCTTCTTTTTCACGAACAGCACCGGTGCTCCCCAAGGAGATACACTCGGTCTGATATACCCTTATCTAACAGTTCTTGCAATTGCATTTTTAGTTCCATCAGTTCAGGAGGACTCATTCGAGAAGGCGCTCGGGAGACAGGTGTTGCTCCCGGCACTATATCGATTAAGAAATCAATACTCTCTTTTGGGGGGAAGATGAGGGATTTCCTTTGGAAAAACTTCCTTAAATTCTCTTATTACTGGTACAACATCCAGTAATTCCTCCTCAGTTTTCTGTTCCATTTCTTCCACATGCACTGCATAAAATTGGTATCCTTTTCTACCTGTTCTTTTTAATTGCAATGCTGAAATTTGTCTTACAAAAATAGGTTTTTGTTTCCCTTTGAGAATAAAAGGTTTCCCTTCCTCATCTACACAATGCAAAGTCTTATCCCAGCAATTCATCAAAGCTTTCTTCTTTTCCAGCCAGTCCATTCCTATCAATAGATCATATGACCCTAAGGGTAGAATGTTCAAATTCACTTCTGTTCAAAACTCATTTAACTGGATTTCTGTTCTGGGCAGTTTATGTGTTACCTTTCTTTTTGTTCCAGTGGCCAGCTGTACCAACCATGACTATTGAAATTTTTCAGTTTTTAAGTTACATTTTTCTACAATATTTGGACTAATGTAACTCAAAGAAGCACCTGGGTCAATCAGAACAGTAACAGATAGGTCAGAAATCTTACCCTCCATTTCCACCATGGTTGCTTGATGTTCTGCTTGCCGATTTTCCAGGGCTGCACTGATAGTTGGTATATTTCTGGCTATATCATTTACTGTTGTCGCTTCTCGATCTCTCATGATCATATGAATGTTTCGATGAGGACAGTCCCTCAAAAGATGGGGTTCTCCATAGCCCCGACATCTTAGGGGTTCTCTCATTTTGACTGTCCCTTCCTTTTTACTGTCCCCATCTATTTGTTTGGAAGCTACTTGGGACTGAGCAGTTTGAATTTCTTTGGGTTTATTAAACTTTTTCCGCTGGTGATCTCTGCCAAAATTTTTCAAATAGGCTGGTTTCTGTTTCCTCCCTTTGAACTCATTCTTATTTACCCAGCTTTTCCCTTGTTCAGTTTTTCCTTTGAACTGTTGGTAACACAATCTGGCTTTTCTAACAGCTTCGTCCATTGTTTTTGGGTTGTCAAACTCGATTTTCTCTTTGTATATGGCAGGCAAACAATTCAGAAATATTTGAACTTTTGCCTTTTCTTCCCTTATGTAGGGTACATATCTCAACATATTTGTAAACTTAGTAACAAACTCATCAATTGTGAGCTGTCCTAGTCTAAGTTCATGAAATTCTTTGGCTTTATCATCATAGTAACGTTCATTTAGGTAGTGGTTCTTGAACTTAACCTGGAAATCTTCCCAGGTGACTTTCTTTTCATCAATGGCATGCACCATTTTTGTCTCCTCCCACCACAAGGTAGCCTTACCTTGTAGATGGTAAACAGCTAATCTTGCCTTCAGATTGCTTTCATATTCATAGACCTGGAAATACTTAATCATATTCAGCAAACAGGCTTCAACATCTTCCTCCTTCTCCCCATCATAGGAGGGAGGTTTAATCTTTCGGAATTCCCCCTGTAATTCCTTTTTCTGTTTATTCTGATGCCTAACAACATCTTCCTCATCAGACTCATCAGTTTTCCTCTTTCCGGAACCTTCACCTGCTTGGCTATTCCGAGAAGTTAATTCTCTGATGAGCTTTTCCTACTCCTCACTGGCTAATGACAATCTATCATTCTGGCTTTTTATCTCAGCCAAATCTTGTTGCAATTCCCGCAACATAGCCATCATGGGTGCATTTGGATCTGGTGCCTCATCCTCATCACACAGATCAACATAGATTTCATCACCTTCTGCCATCTCAGCACCACTCTACACTACACAATACAGATCAGTGAAAATAAAATTTAAATTTTTTTTCTACAGAAATACATTTATACAGTGAACACACAGCAACAGTGAGCACAATGTCACCAGCCCAGTTTTATAACTTGGGCTCTGATACCATTTGTCACACCTCCCATTTTACTTCTACAACAATTTTTTATTTTTTTTTGTTGATAGTTCTCCAAGTTTAAGGCTAATAAGGCACTCTGTTATTACGTTGTAGGTTTACACAACTTTTCTTTTCACTTGCTACTCATATACCAACTCTATCTCACCACATTAACATTTATTTGATTTGTAATAATTATAATTATATTAATTATAATTTCATTAGACATAACCAAATGTTTTTATTCTATCACCGCCACTTCCATATTCCATCTTCGTTTTATATCATAAACCTTTGAACCGTCAATCGATTCATATCGAGGGGGTATTCGATTGGGTTCTACGTGAATCCCATGTTATTATAGTTCCACGGACCTGTGGAATCCATTCGGTCATTCGCATTTACCCTTCGTTGATAACATATAACCTTAGCGGGATTTGATTTACCCCGTCTATAATTATGTGAGTCTGGCATTCGGTCCTTCATTCTCATTTCCGTCTTGTCAACATTTATATGAATTTGGGTGTATTTAATTGGACCTCCACGTAATTATCAATTTATAATTCTGTTCAATGAAATTGGGAATGGCGACGTCCATCTGTCTTCCACGCTGAGCTTTCATAAGGTATTTAATCTCGTCGTAAGGGTTATAGTTGGTTTCGTTCCAATTGTGATCACGTGGTTTTGGTTCAACGTAATACTGGATTCATTCCACCAGCTTACTTCATTCCCAAAGCAATTTTCCACGGCATGGCCAGATCGATATTCATTTATTTCACTTCTTGTCATATTTAATTTGGAATAGAGGGTGTACATGACCTATTAACTCCTCGATCCGTGGCTTCACCATGAGGATCTCGCTAGGTGGACGACTCGGATGTATCTAGCTATTAGGGTTTCGTTGTTTGATTCAGGGAACATTGTTATAAATCGAGCTTAGTATTTGCTCGGCGGTTCTTCTACCTCCCTATTCGTTTGGTTTATCTCTTGATAGTGAGTGACAACACCATGGACGTTGTGCGTGATTCGTTTCAGGCTTCGCCTTATTCCTGTGCTTTAATTTGCTCCTTCGGTAAGATCATATTAGAGTTTTGTAAAATTTCGCTCTAATATTATTTCACAGGCTTCCCATCTCTGGTTGAGAATTTTAAGCATTTCTTCATGCCAGTGCTACGATTTTGGATTATCATTTTCTGCCACCGGTCTAGATTGTGATATGTATGACGAGTTGCTATATTCGTTTTGCAGAGAGTGTGGTTTCTTCTCTCCAGGGATTCGAATGGCTTGGTTTTCTTCCCTAGCCTTTGCGATTCCTTGTGCGTATTCTCAAAACTGCGACTAAATGCGTGCTATCATGGCTTCGTAGCCCAACCCTCTTCTCAACTGAAGGTGGTTAAGAGGGTATTAATTCGGCGCTGTAAGGCTCGATGCTTCTCGGCCCCCCTGGTTAGTTAAATGTTTCTTTTGACCAAGCGTAGGACGCAATTGCTATTGTTCGTTCTCTGGAGGTTTATCTTTGTTAGTTGACTCTTACTGCCAACCTATATTCATGAAAATTCTATGTTTCTATGTAGCAGGTTAAGGATGGAATAGGGGTTTCTCCCTTACTAGGTACGACACCCTTCTCAGTCATTATTTTTACTTGGTTCATGTTATTCTTACTCTCCATGTTCGGCGTCTTATTTATATTGGGTTTTATCTCTTGCAGGTAAATTCAACTTGCGTCGTGCTCTCCTTCTCACCTACAGAGATACGTGACTCCCTTAGACATTAACATTTGTTTCCTCGTGCTACTTGCAGGTCAGTATTAACCGAACTCTGTCAGAAGAAATCCGTTCTTCTCTCCTGGTTATATGGTTCATCTTTCGACATTTAAAAATTGTAATGATACAATTGTAATTATTTTGCCAACTATAATTAAATCCCAACTCTGAGTATTTATTGATCTCTGTTCATGGGAAATTATAATGTTGTTCTCGGATTTGTACTATATATCCATATATATCTCTATCATTACTGGGTTTTCATAATACCCATTTTTTATTCCGGTTATTGTTATTATTATTATGTTCCAGCAGTACTCTCTCCTTGTTCATTTTTACTTGGCTGAACTTAATGCTTAACTTTTGGCATTTTAATTTTTTTTTTTTATATATATACATATATATACACATATTCAACATTCTGTGTAGTTTATTGCCTTCAAGCTCTCAGGCCATAAAATTGTTAAACTATGTTCATAAATGTGGTGATATTCGAATGAATAATATACTGTCATATAGAGTCTCCTATTCCAGGAGAACATAGCTTCTGTGGTAGTAAATTTTAGATATCTGAATGTATTCAAGGGTTTTATTCTTCTGGCATAACATTCTCAATTTCTTTCACCAGTTTATTAAGCTAACCCTAAGTCCAAATTCACATTTTCCTTTTTCTGGGCATTTTTAAATAACCAGAGTGATATGATTATCTGTAACAGAATGGTACAGTAGTTCTATGCAGATAATTGAGGAATTAATTTGTTATGAATTTGCACAGAATATGTATCCAAAATATCTACAGGGATGAATGCATCTGTATTTATATTTTTTTGTTAAGCAGACATTTGGATTTATAATCTACTATTTTACCCCCTTGACTTGGGTTATCATGATAGACTAGGATACATATATTTCAGTATGGTAGGCTGTGGTGAATATGAATGTTGGATAGTTACTTAACTTTCTTTTTCATTTCAATTCTATGCTCTAATATTAGAATGATTCCATAAGATAACTATCTATGATCAGTCTTTTGCAAATTATTAGTTGCTTCCTTCTGCTATAGTATTCACTGCTCCCATGCAACTTCCTTGACCCTGTGGATTTCTGGTTACCTATGAATGGTGTGCTGACCCTGAGGTCATTTTATAAAATCTCTCCTTCCATTCTTTCATGCACAGTGTAAGTTACAATCCATTTACTACTATTTTCCAATATAATACAGGAATTTCAAATTCTCTCTCATGTATGTATATATTAGAATCATTCTAGGAAACAGAAGCAGATTAAAACTAATTCACAAATTTTTCCTGTGAAGAGATAAGTATCCTCAGATTTAAACCAACACTGGTTTAGAGACTCTGTTGGATTCTACTTCACAGATTTAAATTCTACAACTATACAGAGTTTCAAGGGTAAATTCCTTATGATTAATTCTGTTAAATGTAGAATTTATATTTTAATATACAGTCAACTTTTATATGTAGCCAATTCATACTATATGAAGTAGAACATCGATAAATTTAGAGACATACCACTCATGCAATTTACCAAACTCCCAACCTTAGAGTCCTTCTGTCTCCCAGAACTCACCCCCGAGCTGAGATCATCTCCTTGCAACAGATGCACCCCTAATCTGTACAAGAGCAGCTTATTTAAGCTATTGTTCCCCAAAGCATGTTTCTAATTCTGCGTCCAGAATCTCAGGATGCTTTTCTTCCTGTTTTCCTAGGCTTCCCATTTTAGGGATTCTTTAAAGCTGTTTTAGGCTTTTCCTCAGCTTTTCAAGCTTTTTACCTCTTCCCAACTACTTTCCTCATCATTGGGGGAATTCAGATTTTTCCTCAAAAATCTAAATTTAAAATTAATTTCTTTCAAGGATTTTTGAAAGATTGTGGGGAAATATTTGCCTCATCCATCCTCATGGATTTAGCAAGTGATCTCATAAACCTCATTTTGGTCAATCTGCACCACATCATTTTATTCATTTCCTCAATTAAATATTTAATTACATTCACAAAATATTTATCCTTTGGGGTCCACTCCCCTTAGGATTAAAGTTCAAATGTCTAACTTTGAAATTCAAACACATGAATTGGGGGTGTTACACAGATAGCCCTGCTCTTAAGGCGCCAGCTTTCCTCCTTCACCTGGAGAATTTTCCTTCTAGCTGCTTCCAATTCCCTAATTCTGTCCTGGGATTCTATGGTGGCATAGCCATCCCCTTCTGGATCTTCCAAAAGACCTAGTTCTGCATTAATAGCCCTCATCTCTTCATCTTCCTTTAAGGATTTTTTGATAACCCATTCTTTGGTTGCAGCCTTCAGCCTTTTGAGGCTATTCATGAAAGCCTTGCTTCCACTCAGTCCTTCTCCAACTCCTGACCCATCCCTCCTCCAAGTAGAGTGGAAAAGAGTGATGAAACAATCATCAGATAGCCAAGAAGAGTTAAACTTGAAGGGAGACCCCAGTTTTTGAAGGGCACCTTTTGCCTCCAACAAGATCGGAAAATGGTCAGACAGACCCCCTTCACCCACCCAATGCCTGAAAATAGACATTTTCTCTGTCAATTCTTCACCCAGAAGAAACCGATCCAGTTTATTTCCCACCCAGTCCTCCCCCACTCTTTTATTTCTCCAGGTAGGTCTGGGTTTAAGCAGCAAGGCGTCTACCAGGTGAGAGGAAGAAATCTTTGAGAAAAATAAGCCAGTCAAGGGATCGGCTCGGGCATTGGCTCCCCAAGATTATGAGACCCCCAGGGAGAAAATGAGGTCACCTCCAATGATCAGATTGGGATGGGCAAGGTAAGGTTTCAGAAAAAAAAGATGTCCAGAACAACTCCCTCTCCTGACAAGGCCCGTACACATTAAGAAGGAGGAGAGGGATACATAACTCCTTTGAATATAACTCCATCGCCAGAGAATTTTCAGACCCCTAGGAAGATATTTCTCTAAGATTTCCTACTTTATAACCGGTGACCACAACGCCAGAGTGGCCATTAGCGTCAAGGGCCTGAAAGAGCCATCCAAGAAACAGTTTTGTGAGAAGTCCTATGATTTCCTCACCTTTACCAATGGTCTCTTGAAGCATAAGGACGTCCAGGCTATGAACTCTGACCAACTCCCTCAGGGCTAGTTTTTTGGGTTGACTAGCTAAACCCCTACAGTTGTAGGAAAGAAGGATCATCTCAAAATATCAGGGGGTGGCTTTGCTACTATAAGCACCCCAGTCAAGGATTTCTGTTTCCCGTCTACAATATCAATCTTTGCTTTAAGCTATGTCTTTGAGATATCAGATTTTCTGCCTCTCAATTTTTTGGGCCCAATAGGCATAGAATCCAGCTCTAAACCTCCAATAGCAATGCTTTTCCAAGGGCAGTTTTCCAGTGATCTCAGGTTATAGGGGGGGGCAATGGGATTAGGAGGTGGCACCAAAGGGCAACATGGGGCCTGAGGATCAATAGAAAGAATGGGAAGGTTTTCAGAGGGCGGAGGCACTGAAACAACCAAACTGTCGACAGGAGGAGAGTTTAAATTTAAAGAAGAGAACTCCATCTGTAACTGCCTGGAAGGACCAGGCTCATAAAATACCAATTCAGATACAGAAGTAGAAAAACAAATGGGAAGAGGGGGAAGAGAAAAGCATACCCGCCTGTGAAGCCCATTCTCTCTCAGCTGCTGAGGGAGCTAGAGAGGCTGACAACGCAGGTGATTTCTCAAGGATGGGGGCTGGGACTGCTTGCTGCACTGGGTTGATGGGAGTCACATTTTCCAGGCCAACCTCTGTGTCCTCCTCCATAGATTTCTATGAGGCCATCTTGACGGGTTCTGGAGCTGCATGAACCATCAGTTTCCTTGCAACTTTATAGCGGCTTCATCTACCCCGATGACCCAATGGAAATTCTTTAGCTAGGTGACCTTATTTGTGACATCTGTGGCATCGAAACAGCAGATTTTCATAGTCCATATTTTGAAGAAATTCCAAGTCTCGGTATTTTAGAGTCATTGCATCCACAAGCCCTTCTCCGGGGTTAAGGCTTACAAGAATCCTCGCCACACTGAGATCATTTGATTGAATGAAGGACCTGTCGACTTCCAAATATTTTCCCATCGTGTTCCCAATGGAGATGAAAATAGAGTCGGTCCAAAAATGAAGAGGAACCCTTGGCATTTTTACCCAGATAGGGGATTCATTCATTTTTTCTGTTTGGGCGTCGAACATAGGGGTCCATCTCCGGAAGAGAATTGGTCGTTTGCCAAAACACCAATTTCGTTCGAGCACCCAATCAACATGGTCCTTATGATCGAAACTCAGAGTAAGCCACCCTCTTTCCAGGACTTTAATCTCTACCGGTTTACCAGGAGCATTTCCCCATTCTGTTTGAACCCAGTCCCGGATGTAATCAACTGTGTATTTTCTTCCACGCACTCTACTGACTAACCTTGTTTCTTATGTTGCCATCACTTCTTCTACGAGGATTTCCACGCCAAGGACACAGCTAGGGCGGGTCTCCTTTTTCTTAATAGGGTTCTGCTTCTTGCGTTTTCCTCCCACTGCCTCCGTCTGCATTTTCGCCATCCCCCAAATCCTTGTCAAACTGACCACTCTTCGGTATCGATTCAAGCCCAGGACCAGCTTCCACCGATTGACTTTTCCCTTCACCTGCCTCAGAGGTGTTTGAGTGAGTATTAAGTCCAAACCCAAGAGCAACACCCCAAATCAGAGTGTCCTTCTGTGGCTGAATCAAACCCACCTGTGCTGAGTTATCAATAGGAAGGGCTGGTTTTGAGACCAACCTTTGACTCGAGACCGAAAACCTCTTATCACAACCTTCGCCCCTAAAAACCACCCCACCAGAATCTAACCTTTTAAAACTAGTTTCCCTTGTAACTTTAGGCTCTTTCTGCACATGCATGCCATAGCTAGCCACTACATCTTCTAAACCATCCGTAAGAGAAGGGAAGACCGGGTTACCTGGCCCCAAAGAGGGAGTACTTGCTCTGTAAGCATGAAGTTGGCCGCTACCATCCTCTCTGCCACAATGAAGACCACCATAACCCAAAAGAGTAGTGTTATCAACCTTTGAAGCACCTCCTGCCAAGTTTTGGAACAACGTTTCAAGAAGAGAAGATCTGATGGAAAAAGGTCTAGCTCCTTCCTCCTTGCTTAGAAAGACAGCCTTCACAGCCAATTTCGGGAAAAAACGGTTTAAATTTTGAGTTGAAACTTCATGACCCCAAATAGTAAGTAAGTCTTCCGGCGCCAGCTCTACGTCCACATAATCACACTCGAACCCCATCATTGCGGCTAACACAAAACCCTAGCCCGACACCGCTATAGCTAGAAACTCGCTGCTGTTCAGAAGTGAAACCTCGTCGCGAGGTAAGAAAGGCTAAAAAGTTCTTTACCTTCATCCTGTCGCCAGTTAAAAACTGAGGCTCTTCCAACCTCGGAATGTGCTGATCGTGGCCGGCCCAGAAAGATCCAGGTGTGTGCAGGTCTCTAACATCGAGGGTACGCCCGTCACATCACTCGTCCCTCGTGGCCTAAGGCAGGCCTTGCCTACAGGAGCTTAGGATTCCGCCATGCGCAGAGCAAACCCTAGATCACCTCCTTTCCTCCCTCCCTGTTGTGTTTAGGACAACTAATTCGTCATCATGACTATTGAAGATTGAGATGTTTTTGATGGTTTATATTTGGAAGCTAATTTTATGTAAAATGAGAACCTCAGTTTGTTTAATTTAATTTAATAATTATTATAATTTTGTTAAAATATCCAAGGTTATAAATGTATATTTGTGGTATACAATATTGTATTTTATAAATGTTTATTAAATATATATATATTTTTTGGTAATTTTTAGTGTTTGTTTAGATTTATTCTTTTTAATGGTTCTTATGATGATGTTTTTTTTTTTACTTTTAATATAATTATTATAATTTAATTTAATAATTATTATAATTTTGTAAAAATATCCAAGGTTATAAATGTATATTTATTGTATACAATATTGTATTTTATAAATGTTTATTAAATATATATATTTTTTTTAGTATTTTTAGTGTTTTTTTTATTTATTATTTTTAGTTGTTCTTATGATGATGTTTTTTTTTTTTTACTTTTAATATAATAAAATTTAGATAACATTTTTTATTTACTATTCTGAGTGTTTTCATGTTTTATGGTTTAAAAATGGGCAAAGCATGTGGTCAGAATTTATTAGTTAGCATTGTGAATAAAGTGCGGTGATTAGGTTTAAATAGTCATTATTAGAATAATGGCATGTTGTATCACAATTGGAAGTTCCTCGATGTTAAAATTGAGGAAAACTAGAAAAGTCACTTTTGTGTTTTTTGGGCATGGTTTTCTTTTAATGTCCTAAATCATTTTTTTTCAATTCTCTTTGTTATTTCTAATGTGGTCGTTAGATTCTTATTGCAAGTTTCTTAATTGTATTTTCTTAAAAGGACCATTTTTGGATACACAAAAGAACATTGAGAAATGTTACAAGTATGTAATTTGTCTTCTAAAGGCATAAAAAAATAAAAATGTAAATTTTGTTTTGTATATTTTTGTTTTTTTGGTAAGTTAAATTTGTATAGTTTCCGAAATCATATTACATGAAAGCCATAATTATAGTTCAAAAGATTAGTGGTCGTAACCTGCCACAAGGGGAATCATATAGGTTGATTGGTAATATAATAACAAAAAGGCCAAAAATAATTCTTCTAGTTTGGGGTTCATAATAGATTGATTGATGTTGAACTACACAAAGAAACAAAATGACAGGGTTATATAATTAGACTTAACCATTGTAAAGTATACTACATTAAAATAATTAAACTTTATTAATAATAAATTAATTGTTTTTATAGATAGAGAATAAATTTTTATGAATTTTTTAAATTCCAAATAATTAATATATAGAATGGGTAATTTTCCTATTAGAAAATTTAGTTGTATGGCCACATCCATTTATAGCCTTTAGTGATTTATGTTGCTCTAATGTTCCACTATATTAGTAACAACAAAAAAATCCTCTGCGGGCTTTTTGGACTATTATTTTACATTGAAACCTCTCATATTCTCTACAAAATTTTCCAAAAAGTTTAACATTCTTATACTACATAGACAAACATAAAATTTAAACAGATCACGAAGGATCAGCTTCAACTTTCTGATCCTAGATCACCTCCTCTTTTCTACAGGATGAACCATATCCCGTTACAGCACAACCAACCTCCTTTTTTTGGACTTTCGTACCAATATCCACATTGCTAACTTTGTGATCCTAGATCACCTCTTTGCCACAAGATGAACCATCTCCAGTTACAGTGCAACCAACCTCCTTTGTTTGGAATTTTATACCAATATCCACATTGCTATGCTTGGAACCTGGATCACCAACAAAAAAATGTTTTCCATTGTCATTCATTTTCCACATGAGAAACTCAGACTCTAAACTTACAATCATCCTATCGGTTCTTGTTTGTAACCACTCGTATTTTTTCTCCAATAGATTAAATCTCACTTCTCACCTTACACAAGCTCCAACCTTCTACTTGAGATTTCAACCATGGCCATAAACACTTAAAAAAAATTCTCCATTGATTACTTACATCACTTTAGCTCTAAATCAAGAGCTTGTCCCCCAACAACAACCATATTTAAACTCTCCATACTCAAGTTTTCTAGTTGGCGTTGGACACACCAAAAAGCAGAAGGGCGAAGCGAGGATAAACCAAAGGACCCCTCCAAATTTAACATTTCTTCTACGCACCTATCGAGAGAGTTACCAAGAGGCAACATTAATTCTGGATCTCCTTGGATCTGGAATCTTGCAATAGGAGAGGGATTTTCCATACACGTAACAACCAAACCAAAGGAATGGCACAAAGTAGTAAAGAATGAAACCATGGGGAATTTTAGTTAGATAAACAACTTGAATGAACCCATTAGATCCCAATTAAAACAAGTCCTTGTACCACACCATTTTTCCACTCTAAAATAATTGAAAGGAAGAGGGAGGGATATGGAGTACTTATGCCCTCTGTGTATGAGAAACCACTTGTTTTCTATGTTATTTGGATGAGACACTTTATTCCACAAAAATCTTGGAACCAAACCTTTACATTCAATGATGATCCCACAAGAAGGAGTGGCCAAACAATAGTTCACCCATTCTAAATACCACATAGAATTTGAATTAAGGGATATGGGAAAAGACACCTTGAATATTACTATATTCTAATGTCCCTAGCTTGAACTTTGTTACTTGATTGACTAGTTCATATGCATCTTTGTTTAAATGCATGAGGATGTGGAATAGAGAAATATCTTCAATTTTTCTATCTGCAATGCAATCCTATTCCCCATAACTAGGGAGGAAGGACCTCTTTCGGTTTCTCCTTGGAGATTGACCTTATAACTATCAATGAATCCCCAAGAAACATTAATCTCCTTACTCATTTTCTCATAGCTTTATCCAGACCCGATTATTTATTGTTGGACTGAGATACTGGGAAAATCTAATGTCTGATTGTTCTTCAAGGTAAAATATTACCCGTTCCGCTCCTGCCACCCCTTTAATTTTCAAAATATTTATTAAAATTTCAAATATTTAAAAAATGATAAATAATATTTTATTCACGTTTTACCATAATATTATATGATAAATATTTTAATTAAGAATTTTAATTTTAATTTTATACAATTTTAAAATTAAATTATTATTTTTTTGGTATGATCAGAGAAATTGGTAACTAAGTTGGTATTGTACTGGCATGAGACAAGGTTGATTGTGAGAAATAATAATACAATCTCTATTTAAGGGTTAGGAAACCATCTAAATTTGTTAAACACGGTCATGGTAAACACAGTAAACACACAAGACATGAGAAAGATAAAACATTAGATGCTTTATTAATCACAATGATACATATTTATCATACAATGGAGTGACCCTTAGATTCCATATTCCAGGGTCTCTTGGACTCCTTTTGACACTTCACCTTCCACACCAATCCTTAGAGGATTAGGTGTCCAATGTTCCCCCCATTAATCCAAAGGGGTATGTATGAGTCCAAGAAGAGAGTTGTAATACAAATCTAAAAATTATGCATGGCAACACTAGGCTGAAAAAGCTCTCTGAAATGTTGGCATAAAGAGGTGGTTTAAGGATGACCACCAACACTGGAATGCTTAGTGTAGTTCCTGGAACTCTTCCAAATCTGGCAAGAAGCTGAGGTCTTCTGCTAGAGGAAGTGCTCCTCATATTTTGAAGAGGGAGAACTTCAATATGGAGGAAGGGAGTTCTATAACCTGCGATGGTTTAAGGATGACCACCAACTCTGGAATTCTTGACACATTTCTTGGAACTCTACCAAAACGGGCAAGAAGTTGAAGTCTTCTACTAGAGGAAGTGTATCGAATTCTTTGAAGAGGAAGAAACTCAACCTCACATAGATGGTTTAAGGCTGACCACCAACCAAAGGCATGATCATGGGCATCTGTGTCTCTTCCTACAACTCTGAATCTGGAATGACAGGTTGTGGCTCAGGCCTACTTGAACTCTTATGTCTCTAGCTAGAATTTTGAATATGGAATGATAGGTTGTGGCTCAGGCTCTCTTGAACTGTTTTGTCTCTAGCTACAAATTTGAATTTGGAATGACAGGTTGTGGCTCAGGCTCGCTTGATGTGGCTTTGAAGCTTGTATATGGCCACCATTTTCCCCCCTGTCAGATACAAGGTGAGATGATGGTGAAAACTCAACTGCAAGACTATTCAATATTCTTGAACAAATTCTAACATATGATTGAAACATATTCTTGCCAATTGATGCCCATTTCCAAGAAGCGATCCATCCAAGATGAATCTTTGTTCTTGCACGAGGCTTGTTTTTAAAGCATCTCTGTGAAGAATGAGTGTATTGACCATAGTGCTTACATGGGTGAATATCAAAACAATGATCTTTCATATGGCCAACTCGGTCACAGTGCTGTAATTTCACAATCTATTGTGGAAGAGGAGCAGAATATAGAATAGTTGAAGGTGAGCTATCATGAAGAAATCCTGCACTTTGAAATTTGATGGGCTTGGAATAGTCTGGAATATGAAAGGACACCTTGTCATATCCAAGACCTGTTCTTTTCTTATTATGGACAAGCTCTTCCCAAGGTTTGATGATGGGCTTGGGAACTGTAGGCTGGATTTTTTTTCTACATTCAAATATTCTCTTGTACTAGGCTCAGTGATCTAAACTGATTCTTGTTGCTAATGGGAGATTGTCTCAATGTTCTAAACAAAAACATGTTTAGAATGAAAAATCTTCTATTGTAATTCTTCTTACTGAAGTTGTGACTCAAGCTGCAAATAATCAATCTTTTC